>VXAL01011427.1:28861-127344 GCA_013399475.1 Chauna torquata | reverse complement strand
ACAATCCCCAACTTTCACATCTAACTAACATCTGTTAGTTCATCTACTGCATCCATTACTGAAGCAGAATTGCTTCATGGTGGGTGCAACCTGAGAATAAGTTTTAACACTTTCAGTGTTGGATATGAGGACAGGAGAAACTTTCTTTTTTTTGGGGGGGGGGGGGAGGTTCCTCTGCTGAATTTAACTGACCGTTGCAGGAGTAGTGATAAATGCTTCAGGCAATGGTTAGGATTTACAGAGTTTCATGTGAACATTGAAAAACAATTGTGTTTGCAGTTGTTGCTTTTCAAAAACTAACTAGATGTTTTGAGAATATTCAGAGGAGTTAAGTTTTAAAATGTATGTTTCTGTATTGCAAGCATTTGTGTGCTTTCCTTCCCCCCTTCAAATTTAGGTCATGTTGATTCTTATATGACCACCTGCATCTTGGAAAGCATTTGAATGGTCTTGAAATCATGCAATAGGGTAACAGTTTTTAACAATAAAGCCCTGGCCAATGTTATTTTCTTATTGTTACTATTCATTGAATTTATTTGTTAGCCATTTTAGCTTGATACAGTGTTGTTGATTTTTTCCCTACCACTAGAATACTTCTTCTAACAAAATTAGGATTTTTTTTCCTAATTTTATGACCGAAACCATGTGTACTTAAACAGTAGGAGTAAGAAGGGTAGGAAAGAAGACAGAAATGAAGGAAGTGGAGGGAGGAAGATTTCAGGGACAGAAAAAGCATGAATGGTCTATTCTTGACTATTGCTTCTTAAGTCTTATTGAGGTTAGTTAAGAAAAAAAAAAAGAAAAAAGAAAGTTTAGCTTCATCCATGTTCTTGATGTTTTTGACTTGTACCAGCTTATTTTTGGGTAGAATGGCATAGTGTTGCTGTCATAAGCTATCTGGGAGATAAACATTTGTTTTTCTCTGAAAGGAAGAAAATTCGGGAGTTCTCTCATTAGTGAAAGTACACAGCAAAGAAGATATGTTGGAAGTGAAGTATATGGGTCTTAGCACACTGTCACTAAGAAATTATCATTAGCAGATGAAAAGCACTTTTGTTACAATCTCTTGCTTTTTGCACAACCAAATCTGATACCCAGTAGTCAGGTGTGTTGCCAAGGGACCTGCATGCTTCATGTGCGGATGCAACAATGTAAAACGGCAGATTCCTTTCTACCTCACAACAGTAATGAAATTGTAAAATGCAATTGTAAGCACTGCTGCTTGAGGTTGCTAAATGTATGACTCAAGCAAAACACCACATATGGTACACACAGTCATGATAAAAATCACAAGAGCTGGAAATCATTTGAGCTCCCTTAGTTTTGATTGGTATCGGCTATAGCTGCATATTTTATTACAGGATCATGCTTGTAGATTCACCTAGCAGCATATTTTTGTGGTGTTATCCCTGCTAATAAAAAGGAAAGTAATATCACCAGGAACTGCACAGTGGTATTTGGATAATGGAACTTTGTTTTCTGTTCCAGGTGATGAAATTTTAAGTATTGATTTAAGTAATTATACCTCATCCTTCAGTAAGGGACAATATTAGTTTGCCTTCATATTGATTACACAGAAGATACTAAATAATGTGGCACAGATCTTTACAGTTTAATTCATTGGAAGTAAGTGTATTTTGAAACGTCATGCATTTAATAAAAGGATTGCTTTCCAAAATAGGTCTATAAAACTGAGCTTTCAATATTCTTGTGACTATTTCCATTCTTGTCCATGAGAAGCAAGAGAGAGTCTGAGTAACACTCTCAGATGAAGAGAAAATGAGTGCATTTTCCATGCAAGTTTACTATGTAGATTTATTCAATATTCTTAGCTGTTTGTGTGTGTTAGTCCAGTTTCCTAACTGGCAGAGGGTGCAATGATGCAGTGTCTATTGTAACAGTCCAGCAGTTTGCAATGTGCCTAAATCAACTAGAATTATGAAGTTATTATTTTGTCAGATTTTCCAACCAGGGTGGCCTAATTCACCCAGGTTTAGACATTTTTAAAAAGTTGGCTGTGTTCAGATTTGGAATAATCAGCACAACTGTAAAAGTCGTTACATGATCCACCTGGATTTAATGCTTGAAGTGAGAAACAGCTGTGGCTTTTTCAAGAGCTATTCATATGATGTTTGTGTGCACACAATGAAGTTTGAATGAAGGAAGAATATGCCTTTATCTGTAGTAAAACTGGTACACCTCTCATCCAGTGTCAGCTGAAGGTAGGTGAAAAACTGCTGTTGGTTTCAGTGAGCAGTGACTGTACCTTTAAAAATGAAATCTGGGTTGAAACAAACCTCATTCTATAAGACTCATCTAGAACTTCACAGAATTTGGCATGTTATTGGAAAAAGCAAGCAAAAAGGTTCTTATTAGAACATTACTAATTAGTTTTATTTCTTTCACCTCATTATATTGGAGGCTTTTTTTTTCACTTATGGAGTCTACAAATCACAGGGTTAAAACAGGCCCAGAGAGAAATGTAACAACTATTAGCCTCAGATGTTTTAGAAATGCTTGGAGAAGAAGAGAGCAGAGATAGAAAACAGTAGATAAAAGTTGGACCTTTTGTTATTGCCCCAATCATGTTTGAAACAAAAGCAGTGATTTTTTCTTTGGGGCATAAGTGTATTTAGATGGAAGAATCTGTCAAATTGCAGACTGCTCCAATTCTCTTGCTTTTTAATTTTTAAGTAGTTTTGGGTTGTTTACAGCTTATGACTTCATTTGTTTAAATTCTGTGATTTGAGGAAGATGAAAAAGCTAATCAGATTCAAATCTGTTTCTAAAAGTCATAACATTCTGATGTTTCTATGGCATAGTCTAGAAAAAAGTCTGAGTAAAACTTTTGTCTTTCAATCTAAATTTATGATTAACAGACTTTTTTTTTTTTTTCCCCATGGAAAAGTTATTTAAACAGTGATGGAATGGAGTTGGTTTGGTGTTTGCTCAAGTGTGATGAAGTACATACTGTAGTAAAGAACTTAGTATTTTAATTAAATGGATGCACAACTCTTTGTGATCTTATTGTTATTATTCTGATCATCTTCTGATAATGGTCTAGACTGAAAGTTTTCCAGCTACTAAAGCATTTTGCTGACTTGCACATGGTGCCTTGCAGTTGCACAATAAGGGTTGATGGTATGGTGATTAACATACTGCCTTTATAATTTTAACAAAGACGCAGTGTCCCGGATTGTCATCATCTGTAATTCGCAAGTGTTAGCATTACTGTTATTTAGTACTACTTTTATCTATTGCAGGACAGAATTGCCTGCTTGCTCCTTTTAGAAGGTGAAATGCATTGTAGCCCTTTGTTCCAAGTAGGAACTGAGCTTGTGGAACAGGGCAGTCCTTGGTAGCTGAATTCCATTTTCTAAAGTACAAAAGGCTAAGGGGAAAGCATGGTTTCACAGACGAAAAAAAAAGAACAACTTGGGATTCTAAATCACATAGACATTTTGGAAGTTGTGTGCAGCATATTGTATAGTACTGAATCAAGAATAGGTTCCAGCCTTTTCTTAGCCAAGTGGAAAGTCGTCCTGCAGAGGTATTCAGAGAAAAGCTTTCACAGTTGTTTAACTTCTGCTTTTTTCCCCCATCTCCCCCCATGGAGTTTGCAGTGTTGTAGAAAGCATAAGTTATGTTGCTTCTGTCAGCACAGTATTCCAGCACAGTATTTTGTTTACCCGTAGCTGCCACCTTTGAAGTGCAGAGTTGCTTAATGCAGTTCTTTGTTGTTCTGTTATAAGCTGACATTTGCATGCTACAGAAAGTAATTAGTACACAAACAATTTTAGGTCTCAGGAGCAATATGTAATTCCTTTTCCTATAAAGAGGGTACTGTTGTAACTGTAGTGAGAGGAACAACTTCCATTCTGTGGTAGTCTAGGACTGCAGATGGGACAGGCTAGTGAAGCTAGATCTGTAAATTAAGAGAGGTTCCTCCTAAAAGTGAGTGATAGATTTGTTGTCCTTTTTCCATCTCAGGATTAATAAGAGAACAGTAGTTCTTGGCAGAGTCTGTTGTCTCAGGTTATAAATCTTACTGTTATCCCCTCGCACATTTTTAAGATGATTTTTAGCTCATAAAGGGCAGGAAAATAGAGAGGTGCTGAGGAGATGGAAGGCTGATGGATATGCTCTTAAAGCAACAGTATGAATGTTGGTCAATAGCAAGTAAATGATACTTATTTGGGGAAGAATATTATGCCAAAACTGTTTTGAAATGTTCTTTCATCAAATCTCTTCCTAACATGCATGAAGTAGTCTCCAGAATAGTTTTCAGTTGTTTCAACTTGTCATTTACCAGCTGATCCTGGCTGATATCAAGCTGATGAAGAATTTTCCATTAACTTTTTAAAATCCAAAACTTTGTAAAATCAGTATTTTGTCATAGGTGTATATGACAGACTTTGACAAGAAGGTAACTGCTAATCCAAACAAAACATTCGTTTGTTATAAAACAGCCAACAGGGAAGAAGCTGGTCCCCCTTTCTTGAGAAAGCCCTGATTTGTGGCCTTCTTTACCTGCACTAGGTCAAGATCTTTAAGTCTTATGCATGTTAGAAATGATTAACTTTTGTGATATTGGCTCTACAAGGATGATTTGTCTTTCTCTGTTGTTAAAAGTTGGAATGATTTCTGTTTCCCAAACGGACTGTGGCGTTTAGTTACAGTGGACAGGACTGCCTTTTGTTTTGCCATCTCTTTCTCTCTCTNTAGTTATCTGACAGATAAACGTACATTGTATGCTAGTGCTAAAAATCACTACATATACTTCCAAAATCGTTCCTACTATGCTGGTTAGAAAATTGGGTCATCTGTGTGCTTCATTACTGCGGTTTGATTTATATTACCTAATTGCAGCTAGATTTCCGGGGCTTTAGAAATGTTCATTCCATTAGGAAAAAGCAGTAGTTCTTTGTTTAAAGAAGAAAAAATTTTCTGGCAGGAGGCAAGGAAGGCTGTAAATACCGCCTGCAAGGAACCTGTTTTGTGCGTGTACATCTTCATAAAATTGTCAGTGAAAAATTAATGCCTGTATGCATACTCCGAGGCCATTGCTGAGGGTTGCTGGCTGGAAGCAATCTGAGCCCTTGGATAAAACACAGCAATCACTGTAGCTGGGTTCCTCGGTACAATCTCTTTTGTTTGAATTTTAATAAGAATGAATGCAGCCACCCTATTCTTCAAGAGAAAGGGGAAAATATTTGATGAATTTGATAAAGGGACTTGACAGGGTTTCATTTTATAATAAAACATGATTTGAAAGTTTGGATGTGTGAATCATACATCTTAGTTTCCAGTTGTGTTCAAAGGACTTCTGAAAATAAAGTAGATGCCTTTGCTTGAGGGCAGCGTAGGATTAAGTGGCCAGGAAAATGTTAGTAAAGTCTATGTTAGAGTGGATTTTCATTACATTTTAGTGTGTTTTAGTGTGTTGAGCTCTGTATCTCATTTTGTGTTGTCGGACCTTATGGATAATGTGTCTGAGTTGATGGACATTAATGTCAGATCAAGCAAAAGCAGGAGGAGGAGGCAGTGCAGCCTGGTGGCCTGACCACTTCTGGTGACCATAAGGGGCTGTCTCTGGTATGTGAAAGTAGTGATTTATGATGTGGGGGTCTTGTTTATTTGGCTATGCTGTGGTTGTACATGTTGGTAGTACAGCAGCAAATCCATTTTGTTCCTCTGTGGATATCAGAGGTTGCAGGTGAGAAAATTGTGAGGAAAGAGAAATTCTTAGATTGTCTCCCTTCTGTAAACTTCCCAGCTGATTGTATTAATTTTGGAGGAGACATCTGGAAACCTTGGCTTCAGGAATGTTAAAACTCAGCAGGCAGCTATTAGTAAACTTACAGAGGGGAACATCTGCAGCAACCACAGAATGGCTCTCTGTGCCTCTCCTCAAGACCTAGCTTCTATGACAACTTCACTTACAAGCTATCTGGTAAGACTTTGATGTAGAAAAGAAGAGAAGCAGATGTAAGATATGATCCTTCTGAGTTATTAGTGGTTATTACAAAGCAACAGAGATACAAGTGGCTTAGCAGCTGTTTCCAGTTAGCCATGACTTCTTGTGTAACTTGGTGGTGATGCTTTAATCCAGGGAGGGAAGAGTATGGGTTACTCTTCCACTAATACAATGTAAATATTTATGCAGAAGTGAAACAATTATGCAGAGCATTATTCTGTGAGATTGTAGTTCCCAAACATAGAATCACAACGATTACCTTTCTTTTTAAGGAAATAAATTGTTTTTTAAGGTTAGGTCTCATATACACACTAGCTATCCATATAATCTTTTATAGGTCATTAATAACTTTTTGTTTCTTTATTTTAGCTATTTGAATACTTTCAGTTTTTGCCATGCTTTCTTCCATCTCCAAATAAAACATAGGACATTTTCTCCATTTCTCTTGTTTTTGTTATTGATTTGTCAACATTTTCCTTTGTTCTTCCAATGCCAGAAGAACTGGAGATATTTTCTTCTTTTATCCGTAGCTAAATGTTACGGATCTCAGCTGTAGAGAATACCAACAGGACAGGCAAGTTGAGTGTAAGGGGGGAACTTCTGCAGTTGCTCCAACCTGAGATTTCTCATGTGATGAATTTTGCAAAAGATCAGGTCAGCCAGCAGCAGCAGAGCTTTTTTTCAGAGGAAAAGGCACACGATTACAAAGAGTTGATAGCTTTGCTTAAGGACTGAAAAAGTTTAATGCAGTTTTTTTTAAAGGTTAATCCAGGATGTTTTTGAGAGGAAGTCTTGCAATGGGAGTTTGTTTCTTCCTAAGGGTATGTTATAGAGATGTGTTGCTAGGCAGACAGGTTGAATATCTGCAAGACTGTTGAGAGCATCCACTAGCAAAACCTTACCTACTTGTCTCATCTTGCTACTATTGTGGTGCAGTGGCCATTGTTATGATAATACTGGTAGACCAAGGGTCAAGCACACCTCTATAAAAGTGTATGATGACTTGTATAGTGTGTTTTTGAAGTACCTATGAAAGGAGTCTGCATTCTTCTGTTTCATTTATCTGTTACAATGTTCTCAGCTGAGCTATTGAGAGAGGAGATTTAAAGTTTTGATAAATCAAAATTCGCCATCTTCTCAGAACTCAGTCCTTGGCTTAAACACAGTTTTCAACAACTTACAAAGCAGCATAAGGAACATTTAAATTGACTTTGCGTCCTTCCTATTTAAAAGAGAAAACTGACTTCAGGCATCACCTATTTGTGTGAGGAATTACCTTTGACTTGCCAAGAGGTAGTTTTAAAAGATAGGAGTTTTCCCTTACTCTTAGGATAATGCCAGCAGCAGTTGTAGATAAAGAGCCTGTAGATTGCAAGGTATGGGATAGAGACAGGTGACAGAGGAGGGGGAGGTAATAGAAGCATATCTCTTTCTCTTTCCTAAATATTCCGTCTATATAGAGAGAAGCTATGTAGACAGAAGTTGAAAAGTGTGATTAAAATGGCAGTGAAACAGAACAGAAAAAATCAATTCAACCCACACCTAAATAGTTTAATATATATTTTTAAAAAAGTCCACTACCAACAAAGAAGTGAATTAATGTTGAGCTATAAGGGCCATTAAAAGTTTTTTTTTTTCACTTCATGTTAAAACCAACATTTCTGTTAGCTGATTTTTTCCAGAATGTGTTGCACTAGGGTAGAAGTTTTATCCAAGCTACTGTACATATTTTTTTCTAAGTCACTTTCTTCGAACTCTGAGTAATTAGGGAGTGTGTATTCTCTCTGTATGTTCTAATGAAAGCGTGCAAGCAATGCAGTAACTTTTGGCTGAATTTGGTACATCTTGAATATTCTTTTCAAGGTTGTTTCAAATGTATTTGTCAGCGTTAGTTTATGGTTGCAGTCAAAGAATAATGAGTCATTTTCAGCTTGGTGAATGGTCTTTTTCAGAATGTGGACGTTGGAAGCATTGAAATTCGACTTGCGAGGACTCTTCATAACAAGAAGAGTTCTCTCAAAAAGGGTTTTTTTTTTTTTTATGTTTTTTGTTTTTCTTTTCAAGTAATCCAGTATAATAACCCTGGAAAACAGAGATTCACCACTACAGACACAAAACATAGGCACATTTGTATGCTTATTATGTAAGTCAGGAGAATTCAAAAAAAAAAAAAAAAAAAGGACAAGCATAGGCTTATAGGTGAACTGTTATATGAATGATGTTGGCATTACTAAAAAGAAAGCAAGGAAAAGCTGTTGTAGAGGGGAGCTCCTTCTCCTGTTATTGCTGGAGTCCTCTGCTAAAGAGAATGAGGTGAATGGCTGAGAAAATATCCCAAATATACTGTGTAAAACTTCACTTTCACATAGGCTCTTACTCTCTTTGGACATACTAACCTATTAACCTGGGACCTTCTGCATCAACTTGTGGTTTAATCCACCCCAGGGCACTTCCTGCATTGTCATGTACTATGCATGAAGATCACCTCCTGCCAATTAGCTCTGCCTTGCACAAGTCTCCTTATAGCTTTCGTTTTTGTATTTTATTTTGTTTTCGTGAGTTTGTTTCTTCAGCCTGTATTACATTGTGAAAGGCCCTAAAGGGCTGACTTCTGTCTTTCACTTGGGTGACCGAAAAAGAATTTGTTTTGGAGGACTTCTTCACATGTGGGTTAAGTATGAGAATATTCCATCAGTAGTTGTACTTTTTCCCATTTCAGCATTCTTTTTTCAATCTCCATTGCTAAAGCAGTGGTAAAAGCTTTTCCTAAATCTGCCTGGCAGCATAATTTATGATTAGACGTGAGAGGTGAAGGCTAACTCAGCAGTGTAATTCACATAAACAAGCGTTCTGAGTTGAGGGTCGGAAAGGCAACCTCTTTGGCACAGAGGCAATTTATGACATTTTAAAAGCCTAGAGAAACTGACACAATACAGAATATCAAAGGCTGGAAATATTTCATGCTATGGCTTGAAATTGTAATTGTTTTGGGGTTTTTGTTGTTCTTACAAGCCAAGTTAGCAGCAAAAGCTGCAGCCTTTCTATTAGATGCATTTTGAGTTAATTTGGTGATCTTTTGCAATGTCTTTAAATCCAACTTGCTGAAAAGAAGTGCTTGTTTTTGGACTGTTTGAACTCTTCTAGGAACAGAAGCAACTTCTTAATCTCAGTGGCATGGTGCACTGAAGGGATCACATCCAAGTCCAGCTCAGATTTTCTCTTACAAGTTTTGAACTAAGCTGTGAGGCGCTGAATGTGCTCCTCCCTATAAAGTATTTTGGGAAGTGGGTTGAACAGGTTAAATCCTGCCTTTCCTGGAATCAATGGTAAACTCTTACACATCTTCCAAGTCAGTATTCAGAATTGTTAGATTAGGTGCTAGATTTATGCTGAAACCTGTTTTATCAGTAAGGAGTACATTTGGGTCCCCATGAAGACTAGGAACACAGCTGGTTGGGCAGCTTGGTCCCGAGCAGCCTTGGGGAAAAAATGTTGACTTTGGACCAGAACGAGTGTTCTACTGAATCTCCATGTCCTTTCTTCTCTGACCTCCTATTTCTCTTTTGGAACGCATTATAGGGGGGTTAATTTCTTAGTATTTCAGTTTTTTGGATCGACCTTCTAGATGTCTGGTTTGATATACAGTCAGGCTTCAAAACTATCCAGGAAATATTTTTACATTAGCAAAATCTTCTCATGACAAAATGCATGTATTAATCAGTAATTAGTGCTGAAAATAAATGTCATTTAAGTTGAATAGGTTGTTATGTGAATTGGAAGCATGTGACAAACACAACTGAAAAGCATTCAGGCCAAAGAGCCAATGAAATATATATTCTAGACTCTTAGACTGAAATAATTTACTTGTCACTTTACCTGCCTGTGTAACACTTTCACTGAACTTCACTTATTTTTAAGCTCATATTGAAACTATGTTTTTATGTTGAAAATAATTGGGAAACAGACTCTAGATATTTTACCAATAGATTAATGGATAATAGCTTTGTTTCACATAATTTTTTTTATTCTCTATTTCACAGCTGAGTCCATAAATAAACTTGCACAATCTGCAATTTAATAAAGCTTAATCTTTCCCCCAGCACCCGCAGGAACCGCCAATGATGCAAACATCTGGGAATTCTAATTGTATATACAGTGTTACCTAAATCCTTTCATCTCTCTTGGAGAAATACTTTCCTGTCTGTTATCTGAAAACCAAAAGAGTTACTATCAGCTCTTCCTGAAGGGAAAAGGAAAAAGTGATTTTTTTTTTTAATACAAATTTACTAATGCTTGTATTATTTTGCTGGAAGCCGAACCTCATTGCTTTCTTTACTATGTGTACATATAGACAGATGTACTTCGTTTTTCTATACGATGTAGACTTGCAAAGTTTATTAAGTCTTTTAGTTAGGTTTTTACTGCAGTTGGAACTTTCAGATGTGTGTGCACACTGATTTTTTAAAACTCACATGACATATCTTGCATGTAGGAGTCATATGATGGAAAGTAAAGGTATTTTAAATAGTGTATATAATAACAGAAGTAGCCAGCACTTGACAGTCTAGAAAGAGATGGACATTCTAAGCAAGTATATTTAACCTTCCAGGAGCCCGGAGAAGCCTCCAATAGAGACCTCCTCTCATTAATCCCATGTCAGGATTTTGTGTCTGTTGTTCTAATTTCAGAAGTACTCTGTACCCAGAAAGGACCCTGCAAAAAAATCAATGTCTTGGAGATAAGAACAACAGGCTGAAACAAAGTAGATTACTGGAACTGGATGACTAAACCAAATGGAAGCTCATTCTTTGAAAACTTGTTTGGACAGACTGTGCATGTTTTCCTCTCCTCTCCTCTCCTCTCCTCTCCGCCCTGAATGCAGCATAAGAAGAATAATGTGATGCAAGAATCTTTATTTCTTGCTGCAGACCACTCGGTGTGTGGTGGGATTTTTGTTTGTTTCCCCCTCCCTGCACCACCAGCGCACAAGTCTGATCTATCAGCTGGTGTGATGAACGGTGCTGGTCGGTAGCTGGAGAATGATGTGGCAATCCCTTCCCCAGTTCAGGAGGCTTCGTGCCACAGATCTGCGATGCAGACACAGCTCTGGTCAGGAGGATCCGGGGGTGGGCAGAAGCCACAGCAGGATCTGCACATCTGTGAAATAAGGACTGAATTGCAGGGAACCCTTAGAGAAAGTAAGTTGCGCGTGCCATTCTGCATGCTTAGTAGTTTCACATTTATAATTAGCATCCTTGCACCAAGCCCACGTTGCAGGGGAATCTCTTCTCACCAGATCTCTCTGAACAAAAAAGGGGGTCTCACCCAGCACTGGGATGCTCCAATGGATATCTGGGGTCTGGTGAGACCCTGAGGCTTCTGGTGTGCTGACACAAGGGTCACCAGCTCTAGTTGCAGCTGCCCACTGCTCAGTGTTGGAGCTGAACAAAGCCCGAACTATTTCTTTCAGAACCGGAGGTGCTGCCTCTTTGACCGCCTGACTGCTATTGTTTGCAAATGCACCTGTTACGGTTGAGTGCTGGATCACCAACCTTTTTTGGTTGGGTTTAAATGTACATTTTGGCAAGAATTCTCAGGGTTTGGGATTGGGCTGGGCCTGGCAGTCTGCTGTTTAGGAAAAAAAATGGTAGAAAAAGACTGCAAAACTTTGTAGTGTCTGAATATAACTTCAGTTGTACCATGGGTATAGCAGGAAGAACTTTTTTATGAAAACAAATTATTTTTCCAGTTTTAATCTTTCAGTAGGCAGGATGCCCACTGGGTACAATTTGACCAGTATGATTGAACTACAAAAAAATAAAGGAGACTAAACAAAATGATACTGTTTTTAACTAGCATAGATATGAGATAAGAAATAAGGATGAGTTCTTTCTGGGAGCCTATGAGTCACTTTAACACTACTGAAGTGAAATAATTTTGGTGGGTCACTGCGGAGTTGTGACTATGAACAAAGAAATATTAATAGTTTTGTCAGATTTTTGGGAATAAGCTTCTGTTTTTAGGGGTCATAGTCCTTGTTGGGGGGGGAGGGGGGCATTCAGCAATTTTCTTTAAATGTTGCTTGTCTATAAACAGAGATAATGGCTTAGCTTTAGGTAAGCCAAATTACTCCATTACTCTTGCTTCTAAAGCTTTGATATGTCACGCTGTGATTTTTTTAATAAATATCCTACAACTCATGATGCTGAAGGCATCACAACAAAGGGGGAGGTCTCGCTCTCCTCCCTACCCACTCCCTGTTGTGTGGTCCTGCCCCTTCCTACCTCCAGCTGTGGGGCTTCTCATCTCTGCTGGAAGCCTGTTCGACATGCTCGCTTGGAAGATGCTTGTTATTTCCTGGGTTTTCTTTCCTCCTACTCCTTCTGGGTAGCTTTTTGTGGGTTCAGTCACCCCATGGAAGGTCCTAGTGGCTGCCAGAATGGTCAAGGAAAGTGGAAGGATAGTATAGTCAGGAACTGGGGAGTAGAAGGTCGGTTTTAGCCTTCCCTGCTAGACTAGCTCAGCTAAAGCATCTAATTTCATTCTTCCCTTCACAATAGTATATGTAAGCACTGTTAAGTAGCATTGCAGATGCAAAACTAGAGAGCTTTAAGAATGCTGTCACACAGAGTTTTAAAATTCTGTAAGTAAGGAAATGTCAGATTTGAAGTTACTCATGCGAAATAAATTCTTCTTGCTTTTAGGTGCTTTTTCACCTCTTATCATTAATACCTATCTGCTCTCTCCGAGTAAGCTGGTTGATGTGTCCTTGGGACAGCCCCTCTCTGTTTCCTGATGAGGGATTCCAGTCTCCCATCTTCTTCCAGCTCACTTCATTCCCTCGGCCCACCCAGTCTCCAGCCATGGTGTGGTGGTGGTGGTTGTTTTTTTGTTTGTTTGTTTGTTTTTTAAGCTCTTTGACTGTTTCCTTCCAAAGCAGCCCCCAGTCACTGGCAAGAGAGAGAGGAACACTCCCTGTCTTCAGCTCCCATGCCAGCTCTGGTCTGCCACGGTGCACGGCTTATTGAAACCACATGTTTTCCACTGGGGATGGTGACTGCGTTCTGGGCAGGACTCGGGCCTGAGGGAATGGTGTGCAAAATGCCAATGCAGTCTTTGGAGGTTTGAGTTGCTAAACTAACTTTGGTAAGGCTTGCAGCTGCCAAATCAGGGTGGATGTATACCCCTCAGTGTCACATACCAGCTGGTGTAATCAGAAGATTTTATCCCCTACTACAAATCTTACTTCTCTATCAAGCTAACAGGCATTTGAAATTTGACAGGAATGTCTTTCCTTCTTGAAGAAAAGGTCACCAGAAGCTTCTAAAGCTTAAAAAATGTAGCTTCATTTTCTGAAACATCCAAACTGTTTGGCTGAAACTTGTGCAAGAAAATTCAGCCTCAGGCAGGCATCTGGCATGGAAAGTTTCAGACCAAACTGCTATTTTGGCAAAGTTGTATGCAATGAAGACGTGTTTTAAGGGTGGAAAGTGTTGAACAATTGCTGTAGTAAGACAGAACTTACATTTTGGTGGATAAAGGGAATCTGTGGTGGAGTTTTAGGCTGAAATGCAAAAACTTTCCTTCCGCTTTCCTGTAAGGAGGATCCCTTACCCAAATTGAAATTTTCCCACAACCAACCGTGTCAGTTAATTTTTTTTTCTGACACTTAAGTAATTGTTTTCTGCAGCTTTAGCTATTGCAGAGTGAAACATGGAGAAATTCTGTGCTAGCGTAACTGTAACTTCAGGAAGAATATCCTCGAGTTGTGATGGTGTACAAAGCTTTTGTTGCAGATTCCTGTGGAGTGCTGCTGATGCCATCAGGAAGCCAAGGAGCAGATTGTGTTGTAGGGTTCAACTTTATAATTAGTTCTGGGCCGTTCCGAGCATGTGCATCACCTGGGCTTGGAAGTAACTGCAAATCCCCTTGGGTGTCTTGCATCTGCGTCCCAGAAGAGGTGTTCAAGAAACACAGCAACTGCCCTGCACATCCTGTTTTGATTTGGTTGATTTATTGTCCTGTAGTTTATAGGCTGGCTGCGTGAAGGGCATGAATCTTGAGTTTGACTGATTGCGCTGTGAAAGAAAGCTCTTTTCAAATCACCCTGAAATTCTTGCTGTAGTTCTGTCCAGCGATGGGAGTTTACCACAGCTACAGCTGCTTTTGTAGCTCTTGCTGAAACTTGAAACTGGGAGAAAGGTAGAGAAACTCTCTGCACAGATTTTTGAATGGAATCTTTCAGTTAGCCCCACACAGGATTTTTTTTTTCCGTTTCTGTTTTATTATGTCTGCATTCAGCAGTGCTGTTGTTTCAAGTACGCTAATCAGCCAGTCTCTCATATTTAAGGACAATATTGTTCATTGTATAAAACATCCTTCTGTTAAGAGTTTGTGCACTGTTTGTGAACGTAGTTTCTGGGAACTTAACTGTATTACTTACCTCAATTAATAACCTGTTAAGGACCTACGTTTTCATATAAATCAAGGCTCCTTAGATCTTCCCTCATACTCCACTTTTTTAAGATCTCTGGACATTTTTATTGCTGTTCTCTGGCCTCTCTTGTCTTGTCTACATCTTTTGCTAAAATACGAAGTGATAAACTGGATGCGTTGAAAGTGAGTGGAATCTTACTGCCTTCTGTGTCCTAGTAATATCCTTGAATTAGAAGTTTTCAGTTTTGCTTTTTTTTCTCCGCATCTTGTCATACTTTTGACTCCTACTCAGTTGTGACTTATTTTACACTCCTCTGTGATACTGCTAACTATTCTTCTGTCTGTATTTATATATTTGAGTTCTCTTTCTTGCAACTTCTCCGTCTTGAATGTTGTCTTTTAGATTTCATACTATTTTATGTTGGACTTTAAAGAAATAAGTGAGTAATGTTATGTGTTATCACTATGTGCAGACTCCTGGATGCTTCGACTACACCTTAAAAGTAAAACCAAAAACTCATTCATCACCTCATTCTGACTGGGATTGGGAGAATGAGACAATTTTGAAGTAAAGACTGTTCTGATCTCTTCCCCCTTTTTTTTTTTCCTCACCCAGAAACACTCCAAATCTGTCTGCAATTTTTCTGGACATCTGAGCAAATACAGACATTCTAAAGATACAGCAAAAGACTGTCCATTTTCATGTACTATTCCTGGGTGAGAAAGCAACAAAGCTGTTCCAAAATGCATCAATATAGTATTACTGCACTTTTCTTTTTTCTCATTTAATCTTATTGGTGTAAGTTCATTCATGGTTCTTCATATGTCCCATGTTCCTTGTATTTATGGTATGTAATTCCTATAGGTATGTCCGGTTATTGACTTTCTATGAGGACGCCTCTTGAATTCCTCTACTTAAGATCATGTGTGCCATACAGTAAGAGGTTGTAAGGGTTATCTTCTATTTAATAAGTTTTAGCTTAATATATTTTTTCATTGTCTTTTTAGTTGTCTGTTTCTTTTTGAAATGTGGTCTCTGATAGCTTCTGATAGCTGCTTGGTGGACTAAGCCCTCCTAAATGGACTTAGTGGAAACCGCTCAGCTGACAATATCTCAACACAGCACAAGATTTTTCGACATAGGTAGGCTCCCAGTGTTACAGCATATACAGGCAATTTGACCATAATGTAAGTGTCTGTTTTAATTGTGAAGAAGAAAACCAAGTATCCCCATTTTTTGGAAGGGCTGGTGCTCAGCCTTTTGTCAAGTTCAGAACATTAAAGCCAGGATGTGACAGACAAGCAGTGAAACATTCACCCTCAACTAAGTTTCTCCATTACCTGTTTTCTTTAAAAAGCTGTTTCCCAGTGATTTCATGATAAGTGTTTATTCTTCTGAACTTTTATAAGGTCACTCATCATTTCAAGGGCTCTCTCAGATGATTCGTAATCAGTCTAGCTTCCTGAATACCAGACAATCTAAGTGAAAACATGGTAACTGAGTCAGTTTGTTGTTTTGTTTCTAAGATTACATTTGTAGATGCATGTTAACGCTCAAAAGCAGCTTGTATTCCTGTGATCGAATAGCAAGGCGAGCCTAATGGAAACGATGAGTTCATAAACTGTAGGCAATGGAGTTAGAATTTTCAAATGATACTGAGCATTTCTAAGCATATCCTATGACTTCTTTCTGCTCAGAAAAACAAAATCTATGCAAATATACCTACCATTTCAAAAGTACTGTGATAGTTGAGAAATCTGATATATTTACAGCCTTGATGTTGTATATTAATTTCATCTGGGAAACAAATTCAAACAGTGTCACGAACCAAAGAGATTTGTCTCATAATATTGCCGTAGGTACATGAAAGCGTTTAACCAGCTGAAAGGTCAGTGTCACAGTCTGTATTTGTTTTACGTCTTAAGCCACAATTTTATTTTAACTGGGCACTAAATAATATTATTCAGTACAAGTTACTGCAGAATGTTTCTAGCAAATCTTTTCAAAATCAAACAAAACAGAACACCCACCGCCACCACTCCACCCCAATGAGCATTGCCTGGGTTTTGCTGTTGGAGTCAAATGGAGTTCAACGTCTTGCTTTCATGGCAGGAGATAAAAAAGTAGATGGGGGTGTTCTTTATTTTCTCTCTGTCTGCTTTTGCAGTGCATTTGTTTGACAGCATGCATAACAGTTTATCAGAATTGGAATAACACTTGCCTCCCTGAGATACTGTGTAGGAGCATGGCTTTTATTAGAAGTACGTGTAGTATTATTGTCAGACTTAAAAATTTGCTCTGTGTTAATGCTTTATTTTCCCAAGGTAAATACAAATAGTTCTTTTTAAAAGGTAGGTTCCTTATATGCTGACTCACATAATGAACAAAGTTTATTATGTGTTTTTAAAATCAGCATAGGTGCTTTAAGGAAGGTGCTGTAATTGAAGTGTTATCATATCCCCTGTTTTTCCAGTATCGATGCAAATATGATAATTTTGTCTACCAAGGGAGGGAGGGAAAAAAAGGCAAATAGGAGTTTTCTCTGTTAATTGTTTCCATGCCTCATTTGTCTTAGAAAGACATCACTTGTTTTTGAGTGATTAACTACCACGTAAGTGCAGTACCAACAAATCTAAGGTAATGCCTGACTTTTTTCTCTGATGTCGCAGAAAGCAGAAGAGAAAATGGACAAGTCATCCTTGTTTGTCACAATATTGTATTGCTAAATGGTTATTCTTGAACTGTTTCAAAACCAAGTCTCTTATAATTCCTGCCTTCTAAGCAATATTTGTATTTGGTCATAAAGATCATAAGGGCATGACTCTGCAGTGTGAAGCAAAACTTCTATGAATCATAGCAACTGTATTGAACTCTTCAATGCTGTTCTCTCCCATAAATGAGAGTTTCAATGGTAACTTAACCTTAGGAAATGGGATTGTTTGGTGTCTGATAAAGGGATGTAGCTAGACTCAGTCTTAACTCATCTTTAGCAGCATTCTTCTCTACCTGTCTTATTGGTATTTTAAGAAGACAAAATAGTTTAAGATGCATGGAGGGATAACTGTGCCTGCTTGTCCCAAGACCCTTCTCAACCCATGCCTCGCCTCCACCCCTTTCTCCCCCACCGGCCCCCTACCCAGAAAATAATTTAAGCTTTGGATTTTAGCTTGTCATTGTAAAGGAGCACACTGTGGAAAGGTCAGGCTGATTTCCATAATCTCATGTTCTTCATAGGTTGAAGGGAACTGCTTATAAGAGTTCATAGGTGTTCTGTTTCTTGCTGTTAGTTGAGGCTGGGGTGATTTTTTTGTTTGTTTGTTCCAGCACTACCTTCTTCCATGTTGAAAGGTCACTGCTATGGTTGATAAATTCCAGTCACCTGTATTAAACTTCTTTTTATGAATTCCCCAAGAGTTTTCAAAGTTTAAGCCATCGCTGACTATTCTTTTGCATACATTTCAGTTACTGCTGTTCTTCGACAGCTTCCTGTGAGATCCAGTATCCCATTTCCTAGGTCATCATTTAACATCGTAAAACTACACGTTCTTTCGTTCTTTGTACTCATGGGTGGTATGAAGCATCTGCAGCTTAGAGGTGCCTGGAGCAAGGACACCTGCTCACGTCAAACCTGCCCCACGTCAGGCAGAGCTTATTTTTTTCCAGTGTTGTTGAGAAGTGGTGGTGCGGTTGAGCTTCTCTGCCAGGTTGTCCTTGCCAGGAGAACAGCATAGGCTTTCCGAGTTGACCTTCGGCAGTGAGGCTGGTGGTGCATTCACTCTGGCTCCAGTCTCAGAGGCAACTACACGTCCATCATTCCTCTTCATATTTTATCACATGCTTATTTTCTCTGAGTGTAGTAGTGGTGCTGTGACCTTCTCTTACATGTACAGCTTTCCTCTGCAGGTTATTATAACAGTCTGTGTTTGCATTCCTGTAGTGTGCTTTGTTCCACTGTGCTCTTCCTCTCACCAGCTGATTCCTATTTCTTTTTCTTTTTTAACCATATTTGCATAAAGACTTGGATGTTTTACTGCTACTTTCCTTCCCCACCACATGCACAACTGCTCCAGATTTATTTTTAGTATTTCACCTTATCTCTTCCTTGCATTTGCTTGTGGTTTAAGTACTTTCTGCTTATTGTTTCTTTTTATAGCTTCCTGTCAAAAAATCCTTAAACATAAATATTGGTTTAAAAACAAGGCGGAGGGTTGTTTTAAAGGTATAACTCTGACTAGCATGTTAGTTTTACATTTCAAGCATACATGCCTAATGTAACCTAACCTGTCATGTCTTCTGCTTTTTCTACAAACAAACCAATTTCTCAGGTACCTTTTTATACAACCTTATTGTAACAGCTCGTAAAGAAACCAAAATCTGGTACAGAAAAGGTTTTACACATTTGGGGAGAGGAACTGTATATATTAGTGTTCTTCTTGGTGCATATTTCATTGCAGTTTCATTGCTTTTAAGTCCTCAGAGAGATAGTGCTTCTGCAATAACAAAGAGAATTAGGGCTGCGCACGTGCTGGAAGCATTATCTGGCTCCAGCATATGGCAATTGAGAGCAACATTGATGCAAAACTCCTGTGGTTTCTTATTTTAACCTGCAGTTGGGAGGCAAGATGTTGGGCACATCCTAGACAAACAGACTCCTCTCAAACTCTTGAAAATGCTTTTCATTTTTTTCTGATAATTTTATGTTAACCCCCACCCCCAGAATGAATACTGAAGTTCAGTTCCTTCTGCCTTTTATTTGCCCTTCCCTGTATAGGATAGCAGCTTTTGATTCTAATGAAAAAGGAGCAGAATAGTTTCTTTCCCTTCTTGGGATAGACCCATACAGTGAACAATTGTGAATGTTCTCGTAGTCAGTGATACAAAGCCTGAACATAGAGGAGTGCAATTGCTGCTCTTCTCCTGCAGCACTCTGTGAAGATCTTTACCCATCCAGGGAAGGTAAGCCTGCAGATTTTGATAAAAGGTAAGCTCTGTTCTCTAGTGTTCTACCCAGAGCTGCTCAGGCAGCATTTTAAAATACTGCTGCAGAAAGATTCAGTGCACGAGCAGGCATCACTGGCACTGCAGGCGCCACCAGCTATGAAGCCAGTGGCGACAGCTCCACTGCCAAATCCTGGTACTTGTAAAGTTTTTCCAAACACAGGGGCCAGGAGTCAAGGTGGATCTCAGTCCTACAAGGGCAGACCTAGTGAGGGCACAGGGCACAAAGGGCACCAGGGAGAGGACAGCTTGCTGCAGAAAGGCTCCCACCGGCAGCTCTGACCCAGCTGCGCACATGTACCAACCGGCCCCTGGGTACATCCCAAGGTGTGCCAGCTTTAAGAGTCTCTCATTTCTATTTTCCAACAAAAGCCCCTTTCTAGGGGAGCTGCAGAAGAATGTAGATTTTGCAACAGTTATGATATCATCTCAAGTCATGGTGTTTTCACAGCTTCAGTTCAGATGAGATCATTATCCAAATGATGAGTCAGTCCTGTTTAATCTTATGGCATGTACTGGCTATGCTGCAAAATGGACCAGGCGCTGCAGAAAAGCTGGGAGAGCTTCTATTCTTACTCCTGTGCCATCTTGATAGGTCAGGGAATATCCAGACAAAAATGATTCCATGAACAAGGACCCAAAATGGTCAGCTCAACCTGCTTGTTTATTTGTTTTTCACGTGGAAAGGTCTGTCCTACCCAGTGCAAAAGGTGAAGAGACTGAAAAACTAACTCAAAATGAAATGCAACCAACCAGTGTATTTCTGGAATTTATCCTATGCAAAACACGCAACTGATCTGTCAGCTCTTGTTGTAGGCAATGAGTTAAAGTTTAAAATAAAAACAAAGCCCCAAACCAAATAACCCCTTACTTTTGTAAAGATGGTATTGAACACAGGTTAATACATCTTATCTACAGTTTCAGATAGAATTGAATTGCCTTTGATATAGATAAGAAAGAGGAGCCTGCTGTGCCTTTTTGGTGCAAGAGGTACCAAGCTTGATGATCTCCTGCATGTGTTGCAGACACTGTTCATCCAGCGGTGCTTGCAGACTGGCAGGGTACCTGATGTGCATGCAAACTGCTTTGTTTCCATTTTGATTTATTGAGTGGATGGTTGGATATGTAACGTTTTTTTTTCTTAATGCTTTGAGATGATGACTGTCATTGAAGTTAAGCTGCTAGGAAATGTTGTGCCTTTTATATAAGCATTTTTACTAGGTAATGCTAAACAAGAACTTAAGCGTCCCCTAAACTTTTCTCTCCTTTAATGAAAAATTAATAAATCTCCTGATTCAACATTTGCACGGAGAGAATAAGAAGTTATTTTGTAAGGAGAAAATATTGCAAACGTTTTTGTACTTTATATATAATGTAAAATTATAACTGTGTCAGAGAGGCAGATTTTATGTGTTATCAGAGATATGAAGCTCAGTAATGGATAGCAGTCGTTGAAAAGCATTTTCTGTACACGAAGTGGTGCAACATTAAAAACAAAACACAGCCCTGTTGGCAAAGGAAACTGGCTGCAGTGATGATAGTGTTGACCTTTTGCACTCTACCTGCATGTTTTCGTTCTCTCCACATTTAGGTAGTCTGTTTTTCTTCTCCCCCAGCCCCGCCTCCCCCCCAACCTTGATGCTTTAGGCCAATCTCGTAACCATATTATTCAACAGAGATCATAGGGCCAAGCATTTTGAAAAAGAAAAAAAAACAAACAGAAAATACATATTTGCTCAGTAAATTCCATTTTAGGCTTAAATGGTTTTAATTATTTATTGGTTTTATCTGAACAGTTAATTCTAGGGTCTTCATGTAACTAAATAGGCAAAGACTGGCAGAAGAGCTGCATGCTCTGCCAGATGTTGAGGCCAGTATTAGAGGTAGTGATCAACCTGAAACATTGTGGTTTTACAGTCTAAATCAAACAACAGTTTTGAAAAACCCACATGGAGAATTTGTTGAGTTTTCTAAGAAACAATATGCAGCCATATAAAGTAAGAAGTTTGTTCCAGAACAGAACCGAGTTATGTGCTGAGTAAAATATTGTGAGCAAGAATATATGCAAATGCTGGCATTGTGTGACATTAAAAGACCTCTGTGGATTAGTGAAATAAGAGTCTGAGTAAAATTCTGATAAATGTTTGAGTAAAGGTCTGGTCTATATGATCTTATTTTCTTTCCATTTTAGAAATGCTGTTACTGATTTATTAAGATCTACTTAGTTTTGTCCGTGATGAAATGACATTGTTTTCTAGGACAGTATTTATTAGGAAACAGAGGATAAAATCTATAAGTTGTAACTGTGTATTTTAAAGGACCAACTAATGCTAATAATTGCCATTATCAATTTACAAAATGCAGTTTTGAATTGTTTTGAAACAGCAAGCTATATGGTAGTGAGTAGACCTGTTGCACTGTGTAGGTACATTGTATGTTTAATTTTGCACTGAAATCTATGGTTATATGGGGCTTGACAAGTAACAATGTGATCTAACAGTAATCATATATTTAAAAATCATTTTAATAATCCAAGTAAATGTTTGAAACTTACAAAGCAGACAGATTTTCTTAAAGCTGGTGGGATGCAGGGATCTAAGTAATAGACCTATCCATGCACTGGGAGATCTTCAGATATGGAGGTTTGATTTTGATTTATTTGCATTTCCCAAGGGGAAGCATAATCTAGAACTTCATACCTTTTGGCAACAGTACGATCAGATGCTATGTTTATACTAGTCTGTAGACTGCATTTGCTTTCAAAGGGATTAATGTGAGTGAAAGCTTTAAAAAGAAAACTCACCAACTCAATGCACAAAAAGTCTGTCTGTCCTGAAATCCACTCCCAATGACCCTGTCAGGCCTTGTTGAATATCTGCTGTTGTCGTATAACCTTGTTCTCTTTAATGAGGTACACATTTGGGCAGAAGCATCCCCTGTAGGTGTTATGACTGAGGTTATATTCTACACCGAAGTATAATTCGAGAAAAATGCAGGCTAGCTGTAGAGGTAAGTTTGTCTCGTTGCAGGTGAATTTCTATTTCCTGATAGGATGGACAGACTGTTGTGGAATGTTGCTGTTGGAATTATTTATTTCTACTGTGAATACAGTAGGAAAAAAATATCACAGTTTAATAACAAAACTATTTCTCAGTGATGATGAAGATTAAAGTTACTGTTGGCGACACGATCCTTTCATTTAGTATCATTTGTCGTTGGTCATAATTAGTGGAGAATGAGGAGTATGTTTGCAGGCAGCAAGTCCAGGCTGGAGATTCAAAATGGAATAGCTGAGGATTGTGTTTGAGGGATGACGAGGAAAGCCGTTGGCACGCCGCATGACATTGAGAGTGTATCAAACCCCTGAAGGCTCAGGATTTGCAATAGCAGCATTCAGGTTCAGTTCCCAGTGTTACTACACTGTTATATATTATATGACTGAAGAACATCTCATCTGGAAAGCTGGGATAGTAGTAATGCCTTTTTCCTTTCATTTTTCCTATGTATCTAGATGGCAAGAGGGTGTAGCCTGCCTTACACATGTGCATATCCACACACAGCTTCAGTTCTAACGTACAGAACATCATCAGCAGAGAGATGATAGAGCATTTTAGAGAAAGTGCAGTTGAGAAGGATGCAGATGTTTTTTTTTTCCTCTAGCCCTTTTCAGCTGTTAAAGAAATTGACTAGTTTTTAATTTTCATAGTTGTATGCATTTTAGGGACACAAAAGGATTGTTATGATTCCCTAGTCTAACAACTCATAATGCACAAAGCAAGCCAGAATTGTACATGGCTCAGCTTTTAGAATCTTGGCTTTAGAATTGAATCCAATTGCTGTAATGAATCATCCGTTTCTTCTTGGTCTTTGCTCTAAAATGGGTTTTCCAGAATTCAAATTACTCATCTAGATTTTTCCAAGCTCTTTGCAGTGAGCCTCCATTTTAAACTGAACTGAACATTTCATTCCTTTAATTATTAATTAATGAAATATGCAGTATCAGAAACATCTTATTTCTATTCTTTTCTCTCAGCTGTGGTTAGTTAGCCATTAAAAACTGTTAGGGCTCATGCTCAGTAGATGTTTGCAGAGGTTATCATATCTCTGTATTTCTCTGAGTACATTACCTTTTTCCAGACCAGATAAAGGAATCTTCATGCACTTTTTTTCATGTTTACTGTTGTATGTGATGTCCAGCTATTCAGATTTCGACACACAAAGGTGTGTATGGAAACATGGCAGCGCTGATCCATCACGGCCCTTTTTGGTTCCCCTGAGTCACTACTGGTTCTTCCCAGCTCCCGCACAATCAAAATTCAGTGTTTGCTCAAGAAGGATGGTTTCTGGCACATGTTCCAGTTTGTACGCGCTACTGTGCTGAGCTACTCATCTGTATTGGTTATTTTTGAAGGATGTTTCATTTTCAGTTTGAATGAAGATGAAATTAAATGAATGCATACATTTTGCAACATGATAGATGCATCACAGGTGCACCAGCTCCTATGGTAACTGATCGGTAACTGATACCTCAGGCGGGTAGTTTGCTGAGCTGTATTGCCCTGATCCAAAGTGCATCCTGTTCTGCTGCAGGTGTGTCCTCTCCGTGCTGTGGACACGTTGCACACCGTGAAGCCAGAGAGCAGTCGATACCTGTAATGTGACTTGCTAACCGGAGAGACTGACACAGAGGATTGTTTGCAAGCATAAGCAGTGAGTAACACTGAAACAACCTGCGGGTCCTCCTGGCTCCCCACGGGCAGTCCTCGAGTCCTTAGGTCTTGTCTCAGCAGAAGAACTACCCACCCCAGGGTGTTTGCCCAAGCTGCAGACCTGTAGCCATTGCAGTCACTCTGCTAAGTGTCCGCAACCAGGCAGGAGATAAAGCACCAACTTCCTTTTGAGAGTTAATTATAGTGGTATTTGCTTTGTATAAGGAACTAAGGCTGTTTGCAGGGGTGTCTGCTTTGCTTAAAGGCAAATTAGGGGCCCAGTGTTGTGTCCCATGCTGGCTTAACTTCAGCATGCACCTCCAGTAGGTGCCTTTTTTCTTCAGCTTGTTTGTCCAAAACAAATTCTCTTCCCTTCAGTTTGAGAGACTGTTCCTTCCTACACCATCCTCATGTCTTTGATCTCCTGTGTTCACAAGGTTTTTCCTGTCCTAGTATTGTCTTTTTAGTAAGCAATTCTCCGGAGTTTGCTGAGAAGTGGCATAATCGAGTCATTCTTTCCTTTCCTGCCTGTTTTTCTCACCAGCCTCTTATTAAACAATAACCAATATATTTTTATAATAAATAGCTTAATACAATATTCAAAAATTATCAAGAGCAGTTCCAAATCTGTCACTGTGAACTCATGGGAATGAATTGCTTTCTGCAACAAGCACAGATTCCAAGTTTTTTTCACTGATGCTGTAGCCCATGTACACACCGTTAACTATTTAAGCAGCAAAAGCCTAGCTTCCTTTTAAGGTAAAAATCCTTAGTCCAAAAATAGCAAGGTTTTGTTTGGTACCAAAAATTAGCACCCCATTTTCCTCCTAACCACTCTTTCTTCCAACCTCCAACCCCTCCCAAAGTTCTTTGGAAGCTGTACGTAAGAGTTGCTGCAAAAAGTGATTGCACGACAGAGAATGTGCTTGATGGATGTAATATTGTAGGTGACCAAGAAAGGGGGCTTCAGATGAGACTCTTGCGTATTGAGACTTCAGTGACCTAGTGAGGAAAGTAAGAAAGGAAACTCACAATTCCACTCCCAGTTGGTGAATTCCTGAACAGTTAGGCTATCAGTAATTGTAGCCAAGATTGCTCCCTTAGTGATGATTTTTTATGTGATGTGTAATTTTCTCTTGAGATACTAACAATAGAAATACTACCCGTTAGCTTTTCTTTGCTGCGTAAGTTTTAATAAATTTTGGAATTACAAAAGATCTTGAGTAAGTTTTCAAAACATAATGTAATGGCTGTAAGTTTAAGGAATTTTGTAAATCAATAAATACGGAGCAATGGAACAAATCTCCTGCCTAAGAATTTGCAGTTCAGGGGAGATGCTGGAAGTCCAAGTTAGCTTGATCTCCTGTCAGTGGGGGGGCAATATGCAAAGTTTTGTCTGGATGAGAAAAGAGGGAAATGAGTTCTGTGTTTAAATCTCCCCTGCAGTTGGTCTGAAAATTTGGAAACTCTCATTCTTCTAGTAATTTTTCAGCAATGTATCGGCCCCATTAAAGTCAGTGGGAGTTTCGCTATGGCTTTTAATGAGGTCAAAAAGAGAATAGTGCATTTCAACTGCTTTTCTAAAGTTGGGAATAAGTTTCATATTCATTTCTTTTACAGTGATGTATTTGAGAAACAAATCCACCTGTAATTAGATGGCATTTTCTGTAGCATGATAGGAAGAAGCCTACCAGCAAGATATGATGGAATAGCCATCTTCCACTGACTTGGGAAACAACAGTCACTGTTAGAACTTTTTATTTTTTTTAGATTTTTTTTTAACTTGCTGACGTACGTAGAATTTGGGCATTTTTGCACATGAGGGATAGGCAGTTCAGTTAAAGATTACACATCTACAATCTCTTCCTTTAGTAGGAAAAGGGTGGAATAAACAGGGCATAATTCAAAGGAAAGACAAGGAAATATGGAATTGATTATGATACTTCAGTGAGTTTGAACTATTTTGCAAAAATATTTCAGTTATATTTCACATCTTACATCATGCCAACAGGATTAAGAAGTGATGTATTGTAATTCAGCATTCGTTCTGTTACTGGTGAAATGTGTCTGTCTATGAACAGAATATGGCACGTTTTCAACAACCTGTCACAATAATGCACTCACTAATATGCCTATGCAGGTTTATAACAGTTAAATACTTATGATACAGAGATGTTTGCTCTCTTTGATTAGTCTTCGCTTGTGAATTAAAGCTTTCCTTTCTGTTCTTCAAGTAAAAAGTTCTATTTCTCATAAGGAGTGTTATTTTAGCAGGCAATAATTTGATGAAAATATGAAGGTGGATGGAGGGGGAGGGAATCCTTTGCTTATTTTATGCTGTTTGTCTGAAGTTGTGCAACCACTTCAGTTTTAAAGCACCTGTTCCTGTTCTGTTTTCTGACTGAATATTTTGATGACTCTGAAATCTGTTCCATTTGAAAAGCAAAACAAAACAATGACACACTGAAGTATCCAAGGGCTCTTCCTTCTTCTTGACCCAGGTGTTTCCCATGGTGAGTATGCACTGCTTACCACAAACCAGTGACGGCAGAGCTCCTCCTGACCTGCAGATGAAGCTTACTCCTAACTTTTTGGGGCAACTTGTTGTTCCTTAAGAACAAATCCTCATCCCTGTTCTCTTTTGAGAGGGGAGCATGATGAATGTACCTCCACTTACACTTGCAAGTCACATATAAGTGTAGAGACATATAGCCGTGTAGCAATGTGAGGTGGTGTTCGTGGTGGTATCTCCTTGAGAAACATTGCTTGGTGTACAGTTGTCTGTTTTGAGGACCAAGTGAAAGATGGCAGGGGCCTGACCTTTCGTCCTGGGCAGCTCATCCTGCAGGAACAGATGTCCTGTGAGGGGACCAAGTGGAAGGAGAGGTGGCATTGGGACTGATTCACATGACAACTGTTCGTTCTCTTGCATTCTTCCCCTTGCTCGTTCCTTATCCCTCTCAGTCTCTAGCTGCTGTCTCTCAGTGGATTATTCTGTCCTCTTTGTTTTCAGTCCCTGGGATAATAAAGCTATTTGCAATGTCTCACTCACCCAGAAAATCTCTAATGCTCATCCCACATTCTCTCCTGAAGTGTCATCCCTCCCACCTCTGTGGTTCGATGGCTGCCTTGCTCTGCCGGGCAGGGGGAGCCTTCAGTTGACCACCTTGCTTGTCTAGCAACTCCTAAGGGTTGGAGCTGCATGAAGTGGCAGCTCGCATTGACCTGGCTGGGGGATCCAGTCAATGATTGAGGCTTAGTGTGTGAGCTTCTGTCTGTTTGTTTTAAATAGCAACTTTGCAAACTTCAGCATAAATAGGAGCTGCTTCCACTCTCCTAGTTCAAAGCATTCTCAACAGCATTTTTAACTGCTACCAAATGATGTTTCAGGGAAAGCAGAAGCCAGACTTCCAGGATTTGCATGTTTTGGGTTATGAGAAGCTCAAGCTTGTGTTTTCTAAACAAGGTTTAGAAACTCCTCTGCATAGTTGTACTTTGGACTATAGAAAACTTTAGAAGAAAAGGTCTAATTGTGCCTGGATTTATTTTACAAACTGGGGCCATTTCAGCAGTCTGTGTGGCCTTCCATTCAGCTGTTTGTTTAAGCCAAGCCAAAAGCCACTTATCTAAAGATGATTTATTCTCACTCTTGAGCTGACAGAACCAAGCTGGGAAGGGTGAAAACTGAGTTGTAGGGTTTAGTATGAGCCCCCTCCAGTCAAAACCATAAGGGGAGCATAAAGGACTGGCCGTAATATCATTCTGGAAGGTACTTGTGGGTCTCTTGTGCTTTGCTTGTAGGACACCTTTTTAAAATAAACAGCAGTGGTATGTATGTGATTGACTCAGATTTGAACTTTGCAGCTGTTCCTTCCTATCTGCGTGGTATGCCAGAACAAAACTCTCCAGCTCAACATCTCTAAAATAAAAACCTTTACTCAAATATTATAATTTGCATTGTCTTCTGACTTCTTGGTTTTGGCAGTGTAAGCAAAATGGAGGCAAGTGTATTTCTTTATCTAGTTCAGAAAATTGAATGTTATTTATTTACTTAGCATATAGCAATGTCATGTATTAAAAGGTAACAGAAATATTCTTAGCGAGAGATGTGTAAGTATAACTTCAGGCATAATATCTGGCTGTCAAAATGGCGTCTAAAGAATTTTAGTGATATTTTAAGCAATTTTGTTTTGTTAGATTAAAGCAACCAGAAGCTTTTGTTGTTGTTGTTGTTGTTGTTGTTTTGCATTCAAGAATTCAGTTTTATCCTCTCTGGATGCTATGAGGATCTAACATACTTTAACTCTGTTAGACTTCATGAAGTGCAGAGCTTGACCATGAGTGTGGTTCAGGGAACAGAGTAAATGAGACTGAAGGTGTAGTTTCCTGATATTTTGACTTTTGCAGTGAAAACCATGTGTGCGTCCTTTTGCCACTTGTTCCTGCTGCAGCATCAGTGTTTGCTGCTGCCTTAGTGGTTTTGGAGGGCCATAGTATGAACTGGTTGACTGAAATGATCTACATTTTAAAACACCTTCTCTCTCATCCAAAAAAACCCCATGTGTCTAACTAAGAAAGCTTCTGTGGTGCATCCAGTGGCTAACTGAGGAGCTGGCGGTGGGGTGGGGTGGCCAGCAGGGGAGGGCTTCCTGCACAGATGAACACGGTAGCAAAATCAGGGACAGGTCCAAATGGCTAAGGGATGAACCTATAAGAAGATATCTGCTTCCTCAGTGAGAGTTGATTTGAGTGAGTTAATACCAAAGAGGTTGAAGAACCATTGTATATTTTGAATTTGGGCTGTCAAAGCAAATATTTTGACAGTCGCTCATAAGTGGATGTTGAGTGGCGTGCTGTGAAGAGCATACAGTTCTGTCATGGAAAAAAGTCATCGAGGGATGGGAAACTGAGAGGAGGAATAAACAGCCAGTTTTTGGCCTGGCAGGAGAGTCGCTTGAATTTCTGTGAAGCAAAAATGGGAGGAAGGGTGTGAGCAGCATGCTGGAGGACAGCTTCGTGAAGCACAGAGTTATTTAGTGCAGTGTGTAGCTGGAAAGACTTTGATGTATGGTGTGCACATTCTGTTGGAATCATAGGAGATTTGGGTAAATTAATTTGGAAAATCAAGGTGGTGCGTGTTGAAAGGAAAAGGTTGACTATGCAAGCATGACTGAACTGTAAATTATCTCTAGTACTTCATCTGCAACCTTTCTCTGCTGACTCTCGCAAATAAATGCCCCAGCCCTTCCTCTGACCTGTGCACCATATTCCTTGGCATGCTTTCGTCCTCTTGCTTATAAAAGGAGGTGCAGGGGAGTGGCACTCGCATTTACGATTATCACTAGTACAAGAACAAATTCATGCAGGTGCTCTCCCATGGGTAATCATGGGTTGCTCTGGAGATGCATTTCATGCCGGAATGAAGTGGTAGTTACTTGGGAAAACCTGAGCTGCACAGGTTTCGTTTGAAAGCTAAGTATGTCTTGTTGAACTGTCATTATTGGTGACACTTATTAACTTTCACATGCTATGAAGTTTTGCTGGGTTGCAAAACTGCAAAGATTATATTCCACTGAAGTCCTGAGATTTGACACTGCCTCTATCATTTTTGACCAGGCTGTTCTGCTTATGCAGTGACTTTTCTGGAGGTACGTTATTTTAAAATGCTACCAGGATATATTCTTGCACTTGCACTTTGAATAGAAAAGAACCAATGGTGTGGGTTTTTCGTTTTGATTCTAATTTGCATCCAACATTTGTTATCAGTAACGTGTTTTTATGGCTTCCAGTGTTCATCTGGAATTTGCACCTACTTAAGTAAATATGAACTTTGTTCTCATTTATGTTCAAGAAAAAATAGTTTATTATTTTATGTAGGTACAGGGTAAGGTGTAACAGCTGTGATGGGTGCTCAACTGTTACGTCCCTTGCACCTCAATTAAAGTACTGTTAATTACAAAGATGAGGAGTTTACACAGGAGTGGTGCTTGCACAGAAATGCAGATTCTAGAGCTTTTTGGAACTTCTCTTTAAAAATAAAGACGTTTTCTATTAAATTCTCTTTAATTGTGCCACTGACATCAGAAGAATGTATGCTTTTCCTACATTCCAGTTGTTATTTAAAGTGGAAATACTGAGAGAATTAACTTTTTTTTTGGCAGGCTGACACTTTAGTTCTCTGTTATTACAAAGGGTGTATTCGAGTCATCAGTATGTCAGGTTGCTTGAAAACTTTCTGCTTTTCCCAGCTTTTCCAGGAAAAAAAAAAAAACCAGAAAGTGAGCTGAACTGTTGTCACAGTACAGCTGAAAGCACAACTAAATATGTTTTGCCTTTTCCTAACATGTAATTTAGTAAATTTTCATAATTTACCTAATAAAGCCTATGAAATGAGTCATCCGATTGCCAGATGTGCGCTGTAGATTAGACTCTTTCTGGTGCTTTCTGATGTCTTTCTCTACTTGGCCAGTGGCAATAGAGAGCCTGGAAGTTGTAGATTGTGCCCTGTGCTCTAAGTAAAATACTGAGAAGAAATGCAGGAGCGCCTCTCAGAAAAACAGGCAGTGTGGTAACAGTGAACTAAGGGAGACAAAATTCAGTTGTTGGAATGGTGGTTTAAATCCATACGTCTGTAAGTCCCAGAGGAACCTGCAGGTCTAGGTAACGAAGAAGAGTAATGTGGATAAGATCTTGTGGATAATTCACTGATCCTAGTGTAGGGGAGACTAGAAATTGCTGGGTGAAATTCTGAATTTGTTGAAGTTGTGGTGTTTTGGTTTGGTTTGGTTTGTTTTTTTTTAGTTTTACGTTCAGTGGGACTAGGATTCAACCACTGGGCTCAAAAAGTCCTAAGAAATTAAACACCAACTCCGCTAGTCTTTGACAAAGCTAAAAATTTTGAGAAAAGGATGGGAATGTGTTTTTCTGGTATCTGCTGAACCCTTTATGTTTGGCAGAGGTGTAGTGATGAGGCACTGTTTTGCTTCTGGTTCTTTTGCCTTTGGTTGAACGCTGATGTCTTTTTTCTTGCAAGTAAAACTTGAAAGTGCTGCGCTCCTGTTGCTGAGGGGGTAACATGAGTGCATTTCCTGCTCTCCCCCTTTTTCCGAGCAACACGTTTTAAGTTCAAGCTCAGAGGCGTATGTGTTCGTCCATCTGTTATTTTAAGGAAGATATTTGGATATGAATTAGACGTGTAAGGATCTCTGATTGCCTCTTATATCAAGATGAGTATAGCTCTGGGAATGTCATCAGCTACTGTTCAAAGGCAGCAGAAGGGGAGGGCCCTGGGGAATGTCTTGCTGCAGCCGTGGCTGCGGGAGGAACAGACAGAGGATGTGAAGGAGCCCGTAGAGGACTGGCAACCCTGGCCACGGGGCTGTTGTCTGCTGGGCAGTGACTGGGGCATTTTTTGGTGGATTCGCATTTACAGTAGTGCAGGTCACCCTGAGGCTGCCAGTGTCAGCATCCATTCGAGATGAGATGTGACAGGCCTGCTGGTGGATCACTGTTGTGAAACCCTGGCTTTTAAAGCAGAAGGACCTCATGGTGCACTGGTTCTGTACTACCGTTCCCCAGGTCCGGGCTGTGCCCGCATCGCTGCCCCATCCTGGCAGGCAGGGGCTGGCACCGAGGGGCTCCGAGCACTGCAGGGCAGCAGGAGGTTCGCCCACTGACCGCATGCCCGTGACCCACAGCCCGGTGCCCCACGGCGCGCCCCGTGCCACCTCCCCGGACCCCCGGCGGGGCAGCCACTCAGCTGAGCCGCGCGGCTGCAAAGCCGCTTCAACATATATGAGCGCTCTGCTGGGTCGCTGCCAGCAACCGTGGTAATTTCAAGCAGAGGAAGATGATGTGGGCGTGCTGGGAGGAGTGGGTGGGACTGCTCAGCGTTACAGAGACCTCGCTTGCAGAGCATTCGACACACAGCCGCGGTGGGACGGGACGGGACGGAGCAGATACTGTACGTACAGCCAGGCAGCGGCAGATTGATCGCTCCCCTGGGACGAGACGGGGAGGTTTCCAGCAGGCTCTGTGTGGCGGGCCCTTGTGAGAGCTCCGGCGTGTCGGTTTGGAGCCGGGCAAGATTTCTGCTTGTTGTTGGGATGTGCGGGGGTGGAGATGACGGCTTTCTCTCCCTGCTGATGTGGTCTCTCTTTCTTGTAGGTGTGTGATGTCAAATAGTGGGCAGTCCTTGTGGCCTGCCCCGCCAGCCTGGAGCGTCATGTGCCAGTATGAACAGTAAGAGAGAAAAGCATACTTCAGAGCTCAGCATCCGAGAAAGAAGGAAGGAGGAACTAAACGGAGAGAACGAATGACTACACTGCTTGCAAAACTGAGCAGTTCACTTTTTTGCCTGAGAAATTTCGTCTTGGCTGGTGTGAGAGAGCTGAAAGAACAAGCAGAGCCGCAGCAGTGATTTCCTTAGGGTCCCTTTTCTCTGCTTTAATTTAATTTTTTCCCCCTCGTGCCTGGATTTAAGACTGCCAACTGCACTGATCACAAGCACTGGACACCAATATGTGTCATGTCATTGTAACGTGTCGGTCGATGCTATGGACTCTCCTGAGTATTGTGGTGGCTTTCGCAGAGCTCATCGCTTTCATGAGCGCAGACTGGCTGATTGGCAAAGCCAAGCCGCTGAGCGCTGAGGACATGGACAACAGAACGGGAGGATCGCAGGAGCCCTACCATCCAACACTGGGCATCTACGGGCGCTGCACACGGATCTCCCACATGCAGCTTACTAGACGAGACACGCTTTGTGGTCCTTATGCCGAAAACTTCAATGAGATTGCCAGTGGGTTCTGGCAGGCGACCGCTATTTTCCTAGCTATGGGAATCCTGATCCTCTGCGCCGTGGCATTTGTGTCTGTCTTTACTATGTGTGTGCAGAGTATTATGAAGAAAAGTATTTTTAATGTCTGTGGGCTGCTACAAGGGATTGCAGGTACGTGCGCTTTGAGAGCAACTAAAATTTTTAATTTTTGTGCCACTCAGCTGGAAAAACACAGCAATTCTGTAGTGTCTACAAGGAGATCGCATTAGACAGACCCAAAGCGATTCTATATGCTGGTGTTTATTCAAACGCAGCTGAAATTTATAGCTACACAGCATGTAATACATTGACATTGGCAGCAGGATTGCAGCCTGTTGTGTGCCAAAATGAACTGACCAATGTTTCTTTTGTTTGCTGTTCAGTGTTTTCCCTCTGTGTGAACTTCTTTCGGTAAAAAAACTTCTCTCCTTTGTTGCCAGCAGAAAGCAAAGTTAATCCTTGTGTTAAGGCAGTCCATCTCCCTCTGACTACTTTAATAACTTTTCTGTAGACTCAAGGCAGTTCCAGGCGCTTCTTGACTGTGGTGAGAGCCCAGGGACGAGCAGCCTGCAGTCACACAAGCTGCGCTCCAGGGTTTCAAGCTAAGTTGCCTCCTTCAGGGTCGTGAGCCTGACAAGTCATACCTGACGATAAACCCTTCCTTTCGCCAGCCTATTGTTCAGCCGCAATTACAGAGCCCAGCGAGTGTATCTTTTCACTGTCCGGTTGTACGTTGCCTGAAAAGATGAATTGGTTCTGGATATATCTTGTTTCTGTTTAAAACTCTGGATTTACAGGAATTATGTGACCGTAACACAAACTGGAACTGGAAGGGCCTAGCCAGAGCAGTGTTTGGCTTTCTGTGCTCACAAGTGAGCAGCAGGAGGACCTGTCCCGCGTGCAGGTTTCTGCTTTTTGCAGCGTGCCCATGGAGTGGTCTGAAGGAGAAGAGCGGTCCCCTGCTGCTACTGACCACCCTGAGACCCGCGAGGAAGGCAGGAGTGAGCAGGGCCACCTCCGCCTTCCCTCCTGGCGGTGCTCTTAACCAGACGTTTTCATTTCACAAGTTGGTTTTGTTAAAACCAGAATTAGGAGTTCGGACTTCTTTGTTGGAAGCGAGCATCCGGCTTGCCCCCTCCTCACCTGTACAGCTGACGGCCCCTGCGCTGGCCGTGCCTGGGCAGGGGAGGCCGGGCTGGGTGTTCAGGCCTGTGTGACGCTGGCCGCTCTGTGGCCCGGCTGAGGACTAAAGCCACCTTTCTCTAAACACCGCTGTGATGGCCGGGGACCCGGCCAACGCTGGCTCCTAAAGCACTAACGCGGCGGCTGTTGCTGTCCTCCACTTCATGCAGCTGCGGTGTACAAGCGTATGGGTTATTTTTTGTCACCCACAATGTAAGGTTTGTGCTTTTGGGCCAGAATTAGATCTCTGTGTTGGCTCAAGCTGCTTCTGTTCAGATGATGGCAGAGAATTAGCAGATGAATGTGCTTGAAATAAAAGTTCCATGTTCTGCTGCCATCACTCCTGGTTTACAGAATTTTCCAGCACTTATGTGACAAATAAGCAGCTTTGCAGTACAAATTAGAGCCAGTAGAAGATTTTAGCTCCTTGCTTTCTTACCCCGTACTTCAGAAATAATCCATGAAACCTGTTTTACAAGAGATTACATTCCTTTTTTTCTGTTGGAGATGTATTTGTGTGAGGGAGATTGGTTAGCAGCATAAGAAGGTGTTTGGCACGTCAGGCTTGGGTCTCTTGAAAAGATAACTATACTTGTGGTTCTGATGCCATCTCAAGACATCTGCAGTCTAACATCAAAGTTAGATTCTTGCGAATGTTAGCGAACGGTTCTGGAGACCATCTATTTGTAAGAAAACATGACAGTTTTGGGTTTTATTATCAAACTAGCTGTGCCGGTAAAGGGAGTCATTGAACAATATGGTAGACAAAGCATTACTTATATGTTAGGGGACAGATAAGTAAGTCATTTTTGAGCTGTACTGAGAATAGAAGCACTTCCCTTTTTATAATTCAGATAAATGACACAGCATGAAACTGGGTAATTGAAAGGTCACGTTACTGAAGCCGTTGCTATGAGAAATACGCCTGCCAATATTTGCAGCCAGGCGTCTTGTGGCTAGCAACTCATTTTCTCAAGATTAATTTTATTGGGTCCACTGCTGCTTTTGTGCCAGTAGCATTACAGCATCTGCTTACTTAGTTGAAAGTATTTTCCTTATGACTTATCACAGCTGTTAATTTCAACTTTCTCAGTCCCTGAGTTTTGGAAAACACTTAAGCATGTTGTAAGAAGGACAGTTGTCACCATGGTTAATCCATATCAGGATTATGATATCTGGACTAATGCCCTGGCCAGAGAACAGCTCGATACAGCCCTGCCTGATAAGCTTAAGATCATTCTTTCAAATGTGAATTTTTTTTTAAATAAGCGTAGGAAAAGAATTCACAAAATCATTTTGTTCATCAGCATATATCAGCCCAATGTTTCTAAGTATGACAAACATCACGTTTTCAAAGACAAGATGCACCCACAGTAGAGTCATCTACAGGAACTCAGGATCTTGCAGACTTAATCTCATTTAAAATCTCTATATCTTTGCTGAGGAGATTTAATATAATTAAAAACATACTGCAAGTTAATTTATTCCTGGAATTCATCATGAAAAAACAATAACAGACACCGGATATATCTTTTCTGTCTAGCAACGTTGGTTGTGACCTGGATGATGCCTACAGTGAAATTACAGAACACAAAGCCACATCTTTACTGCTATGGCCCTTAGACAAATGTGCAAACTCTCATTTAGGTCAGTGGGAAGGAGCCATGCACACATCTGGTCCACAGAGAGTTGTTTTTTTGTTGTTGTTGTTATTGCGGAAAATTAAAAATACAAAGCTATAAAGGAAGAAAATATGGCTTCTGTTTGAAATACTGTAATTCCTTTGTAACAGGGTACGACCTTTTAGCACTAGTTTTCAGGCTGCCGTGTCTTTCACTCTGGATGTGTAGAAATAGTAATCAGTGGTCCTGGTTTTGGAATGTTTGCAGATTGTTTCATCTGGAAGAGAATCTTCTCCCTGCAACAGAGAGTGCAGAGAAGGGAGCTGTGTAATTAAATAGATAATTACTACCCAGCAGCAAGAAGTCCAGGCAGACTTTCATTTGAATGTCTTTTTGGGGAAGGTACTCTATGATGAATCATTTGAAATGCAGAGGCTAGAATAAGCAGTGTGTTACTATATAGTAGTTGATAAGAACCAATTGGAAGTCAATTGTCACAGTAAGCACCTGGTTATAGGAAGCAAATAATCGGAGATCCCCTACTGATACACCGTGGTACAAATATATGATAGTTAGGTATGTTTACAAGCTTTGTTTGGGCTTTGGTGTTTCACTGCGCTAAGCAATATAATCTAAACATAAGCAGGGTTGGGGATAGCTTAGGACTCAGCCAAACCTACCAAAACACGACGTTGTTTATGCCGCTGATCATCGAAAACCTTTTCTCAGCTTCTTGCACGCTCCGTCTACATATCCTGTGTGGCCATGCTGTGCCTGTGGCTGGCTTCACCTGTGACGCCATCCCCACAGCTGCCCCTGCACCTCGCCAGCCACTCAGTCCCGAGGCAGAGCGCTGGCAGGGCTGTGTTCCCCTTGCCGCTTTCTCGCATTCCCTCTTCTTGGGCCCAGACGCTGCAGGTTTGGGATTCCCTCCATCACCTGCAGCAGTTTGTCCTCCAGCATGGCTGGGGAGGTGACTGAGCTTCTTCCTGCAAGAAACTTTTTCAGTGTCCCACTTCAGTGTTCTCCTCTCATCACGCCGTGTGGAGGTTTCCTTCACATTCACCCTGTTTTATTCCTGTCCAGCATTTCCTCTGGTTCACCTGCTTTGTTGTAGGAGGCTGGCTTCCCCTGGCACTTGTCCTGCTCAGTCCCAAACAGTGAAGACTCTTCCCACTATGCTTTCTGTTCTCAGCTTTCCTTACAAGCTCTCCTCTGTTCATTCTTCTGTCCTTTCTATGCTTTATTATTTTTCCTCATATTACTGTTCATCCCTTCTTCTGTTACTGGCTCTGTTAGCTTGGGGATGCCTCTTAGATCAGAAGCTAGTGCAGTACTTAGGCAATTGTTCAGCTTTAGGAGCTACACCCTCAAATGTAAGGAGGCTTCTCAATGGTTTTCTAAAACTGAGATTCAAAACCTGGTTTGAAGCCAGCTGCATCTTTACATCTCTTGCAGTAAGAAACAGTTCAGCATGCTTTATGTATTGGTCATCATTTCCACGTGGGAGGATCATGATGGGGAAGATGACTTGAGCTGAGCAGACCTGTCCTGAGCAGAGCCTGTTGGGAACCATCTGAAGGCAGAAGAGGATCTGGAGTTGCTTGTGGGGGTGTGGGTCCAGCTGGAGGGTGGCCAGGGGGCTCCTGGGGATTTGTGGTGTGTGGGGTGGTGTGGCTGAGTGCCCCTGGCCGCTAGGAGCTGCGGAGGCCACCAGGGGTTGTGGAGGAGGAAGCAGGAGGGTGGCCAAGACATCCCTCTGCAGCGGAGCAGGAGCAGAGGAGAGCAAGCTGCTGCGGGGGCTTGAGGCTGCTGGAGCACACCAACACTCAGAGCACGACATGAAGGCTTGTGGTAGTTGCAGAGTAGTTTAGCATTGTCAATTGCATGTTGTCAAGAAGCATTGCTGTGTCAGAGAAGGGGCCAAGCTGGCAAGCAAGGAAAGCACCACGTGTGCTCACACTGCTGCCTGCGGGTGACAGAGGCTGTGGCTCGGCTGGGCAGTAGGAAAGCAGAGCAAGAGCAGTTTTGCCCTCGATGGCAAGGGAACTTCTTGTTTGTCTTTCTGAAACGCAGAGCATGCATTTTTCAAAAGCATATTTCCTCTTGGATTCAACTTAGAATTTTTCTTTTCTGATGCCAGAATTCTGAATTCTTGGGGTGGGAAGAAAGAAAAAGGGGTGGGGGGGGGGGTTTTCTAATGGAAATTCTGACAGTCTGAACCACTCTTGCTGTCTGTGGTATAGTGCTTCCTGTAACCTATATGGCCAAATGCCAACGTGACATCTAATACATGCTTGGCTGCTGAAAGTTCAAGCTAAGGGGACTGCTGTGTTGGAGCAAGAGGGAGTATGCCAGCGAAGGAAAATGAGTTCAAGTGCTAAATTGCTATTGAGCCTGAGGGACAGTATTAGTAACTGTAAAGAAATAAAGTGAAAATTTCAGTGTTCGGTTAGATCTGGAGGTCAGCTTATGTCCTACACTACCAAGATGGGCACATAGGGATCAGCAGACACTCAGCAGATTGTAAATGTTCAGGTTTTCACTGATAAAATTTGGCAACTGATGTTTTTAGCAAGCATAAATCTCTTCCATCAAATGGCGTTAAGTGTGAGACCCTCGTGTGACACTCTGAGAAATGCTTTACTGGGGCACGTGTGCACACAAGGGTCCGCTACTTGTCCTGACGTCAATGGGAAGCAGAGAGAACCTTTGCATCCCCCTTCCTGCCGAGTAGGGTGGGAGAGAGCTGGCTGCCGCTCCAAGGGAGCAGGGAGGGAAATAACAGGAGGGTAGCGGGGCTCCCTGTTTGGTGGATTTTTCCTTCCAGGCATCAGAGCCAAGATTGGTGCTGCTGTTATATATAGGTAGCAAACCCCGCATGAGAATATCTAAATGCAACAGAGGTGATGCTTTCACTCAAACACAAGAAAAGAGATTAAAGCAGCTCGGCCTGGGTGAGCAGAGGGGCACAGGCAGTCTGCTCGCACTGCGGGATCAGTACCGAGGAAATGGAACGGAATGAAAAAATGTCTCGGAGCCCTCTTACCTCTTTGTTTAAGCTGAGGCAGACTGTTGCTTCGGCCTCCTTTACAGAGCTGTGGTCACGAGGTGTTTTTCTTTCCTTTTCTGCTGATTCAGCACAACCAATTCATGTTTTTGAGGGCACTGGCAACAACCCGTTGCCAGTTAAAAGGTTACGGCAAAAGCTGTGAAACGTGCTGGGTCTTTTCCTCTGCTTCTTTCATAGACGGAGTGTTTGATATCGTCTGGTATTTCCTTTCCTAACTGAGGAACCTCCCGAATTTAACCATCCACCGTTTCGTTACTCATGTAGCAGCTTCAAGCCTGTTACTGGGCTGTCTTAGATTAAAAACACCCGATGTCTCACTGGCTTTTGAGGCGAAACGCAGGCGGCAGACAGCCCTGGCAACTGTGCCTGCGCGCTGGCCCTGCGAGAGGAGCGGTGGCTGCCGCAGCGGCACCGCTGAGGACGGAGCTGAGCGGGTGGGGGTCTGGACAAGGTGGCCAGGACCAGTGAATTTGTGTGACAGGTGAGGTCATCGCAAGTATGATCAGACGCAGTTTGACCCCTCCTCTCCTGAAAGCAGGAGTCTAGAAGCTCACACTTTGTTAAAGAGAATACCAAGCAGTATGATTACACCAATATCGGGGGAAAAAAAAGAAAAACAAACCCGAGAAACCCCAAACACCATAGAGGAATCCCCCATATGCTGTCATTCTGCCAAAGCAGCCCACATCAAGGCTTTATAAACTGACTTCTTTCTGGCTTTTTCTGTGGGTAGCAAAATACACATGATAGTCATAATAGCCTCAGCATCTCACCTGTAGCCTTCCCTTCTACCTCCTGTCATGCACATCTTCTGCCATGTATTCCTTTCCCTGTTTCCACACCCTAATAATATCAATAATGACATCAGAAATACGTTTATGTATGTTTGGTTATGAGCAAGCATCTTTGATTGGCTCGATAAATGGGAAAAGATGCATGCGCAAATGGTGTAGTTATAATTTACTGCTGAAAAGAGTAGGGATCATTTCATCAGTTTGGGAAAGGCAGCGGTCAGGGAACTGCTTTTGCTTCTGGTAACTGCTTCACTGTGCATGACCTTAAGGGGAGTTTAAAAGGCCTTGGGGGAAAAAAAAAGTGTGTGTAGGTTTTGAGAGATCACCTGGTTATACCTTTACACGATTCATTCTCCTGCCTCAATGTAGGGTATCTCAGGTGCATCGAATCTGCATACGGCTGCAGCCTTCCGCAGTGAGCGAACACGCGTGGCCCTAGCCTCTCCTCCCGCCCTCAGCTTGGGCGGATTCGGGCCCGCTGCCGCCCTCTCGCCCCTCGACAGCCGTGCTCCCACACTATCCCAAATCCCCTCCGTTTCTGCGGACCTGCGCTGACCGTGCTGTCAGGGTAGGCTTTTTAAATCATTTATGTTATTAGCGTTATGAATTCTGCTCCTGTTTGTTTTGCAGTGTTTGCAAGCGGGCTGCAGGCCGTCTTCAAGGCACGCCGGCTTGCGGGTTCTCCCCTCGCTTTCTACGTGAGCGCCGCCTTGGTCTGCCAGCTGCTCTCAGGGCCGTCGTCCAGGGTGACCGAGGGCGGCCGCGAGGGCAGGTCGTGGGTGCTGGGCTGCGGTCACCTACCCACCTGGCTGCAGCCCCTCGGAACTACCCGGCCTCCAGGAGAAATGCCCTCGCCCGTTCCCTCTGTCAAACGCGGAGCTCTGCCACCAAGCCAGCTGGCCTGAGCACGCCCCGCTGGCTTTGATCAGGTTGCTAAATCATTCACAGATCTGAAGGTGTCTGCTACGCGGCGGCTGTCACTTAAGCCGTCTGCATCTGCACAAGCCTCTTTGGGTTAAGCTAGTCGAGTGAATTTGCCCAAAAATTTCAAGCATGGAATTGTTCAGGTATTTGTTTAGCACGTTGACACATTTGGAAGTATGACCCGGAGTCATAAAGGCAGGGTTACTTTGCCTCGCTGGTGGCGTGCCCTTGTGCCGAAGCGTTAATCTCTTGTGATTGTGCAGAAGAAGAGAATGAGCAGTGTCGCTAGCGCTGGGCAAGCGACCTGCCCGCAGCGCCTCGTGGTGTCGAACGAGGCGAATCCTTCCCCGCCTTCACCCTTTTTCTCTTCCTCTGCTAAAACGCTGTTGCTGGGTTGTGCTGCTCTGCGGGAGCCTGTTGCATTGCCACCTCATTGATCACAGCTGCTTAATTTCCTGTTTCTCCAGCAGCATTTAAAAGGTTTTTTCTTTTGCTATTTTGCTAGGAAATGAGAAGATAGTTTCAGGATTTGCAATGGAAATTGGCTTTGTTAGTATAGGCTGTTGTTTAATATGGCACAACAGCAGCTGCGCAAGAGACTGTCAAAACGAAATAGCATGCCTTCACTTATCTAAACAGGCATCTGTGTAACCCCTTTCTTGAAGGTTGTTTCCAAGGATGGAATGAGAAAGCTTTTACCCAGCTCTGACCCCCAGCACCGACCAGCACATGATGTGACACAGAAATGCCCATAATGATTGACCAGTTTGTTGGTTTTCTGTGATGTTAGCCTAGCAATGCTCCTGCAGAGTATAAAAACCAGGAGGAACAATCGGTTGCTGCAGTTCCAGGCCCTTAGAAGGGGAAAAGTTCTTGGGGCACAAATAAAAAAGATTTTCCTATATAAAGATCGTTACTGAACTGTCTTGAGAAACTTCCTCATAGCAGTGCATTCTGCTATGTTCATATTGATATTTCTCTGTATGCAAAGTTGTTTTGCTTTAGTGTTTCAGGAGAAGGAAGTTGCTTTTACATCATTTGAATGTAGAAGGGCTAGTGTTTAACAGGTTGTCTATGCTGTAATCAGGAACAGACTAATAATCCTAACAAAATCTAAATCTAATCTAAATTCTCTATTTCTTAAAGCTTCTTTTTGAAAGCAGGTAACTCGGCATTGATAACAAAATATTATTGGGGCAAATTCCCTTCAGTGAAACGTGGGAAAATGTTCTCTGCTGACAGACTTACACCAAAGAGTTTTAGATGAGTTATATGGATAAAAGAGTTATTTAAATAGTTTTCTGTCGTTGTTCGTAAGCATCTGACTGCATTGCGTAGCCTACTGCTGTTTTAAGCAATCCTAAGAGGAAAGGCATATGAGAGCTGGCAACAACTAACAAGAAGGAAAATGTAAGTAATGCTGCATTCACAGCAATGCGGCTGTGCTGAGAGAGAGGGGGTTAAATCTTCAACAGAGCTCTGCAAGACTGTAGAGGAGCACAGTGGAAAATAGCCTCATGTCATGTTTTCAAAGTGAATTTTTTCCTCCCAGCAGGGGAAACAAGCAGCAGTAATTCACAGGTAGATTGGCTCTGAATTAAAATTCATTTACTATATGTTAGTGAGAGGAACTGAAAGGATTCCTTGCAGAAAACTTTCCTTCAGCTAGAGCACCAGATTTTTGTTCTCTGCTCTTCTTCTTGAAGATTGGCTTCTGTTCAGATACACTGGGACAAAAGCAAAAAATGATTTATTAAGAAATCATTATTATTATAATTTACTCTCCTCCTGCCAGATCCATCGTAAGGCAAACTGCCGACAGGAGATAATTGTTGCTTCATTAGATTATGCTGACATAGTTATATAACACACAAATGAGCTTTGTACTTCTATGACTAACAAAAGTATAAGTGCTTTAATCTTAACTTACAGCATTAAATGGCTTAGAAAGCCGCATCATGCGGATTAAATACAGAAGTAATATTTAAATGTGTCAAGTGTAAGAATAACTGAGTCAAATTCAAGAAACCTGAGAATTGTAATAGTTAATCAATCCAGGGAGCAACTTCTTTTACATAAATCAGTACATTGTGTCCCTGTGCACTGTGATTATGAATGAATGCCAAAGATGAGCCACTTGGCTCCCCTTTCCAGCCCATGTGAGCTCTAGGCCAACCTCTTAGCCACCTTTCATTCATTAGCGAGATGCTTTGCTCCTGGCTCCATGCAGCCCATCCGGTGCTCTCCTCCACCATCCTCCTGTGGACACTTCAGAAAACAAAACCATGTGGCCCCATGCTGCTTTGTCCTGTCCATAAACAACTAAAAACCAATTAATCTTCATTTTTCCTCTGTCTTGTTGTAGTCAGGCTATGGACATGATGAAACTGTTGCCAGTGTGCTACTCCAGGTTATCTCACTTGTTCCTTGTCTGAAAAGGAGGTTGTCAGCTATTGGAGGCAGAAAGTATGAGCAGAGCTTCCAAGCTCTGCAGTGATGCAAATAAATAACAAAAATGAGAGAGATGCAGGCAGGTGAACCCCAGGGACTGAGCAGTGTATACGGAAAGGCAGAGACACAGGCAATCGAGGAAAGAGCTGTAAGGGACTTGGCCAGGCTTTGCCCTGTGGACACTGGTGTGAGAAATCAGTGCTGAAAATTTACCAGTCTGACCAGATACTACCCTGTAATTGTTTTTTGCTCAACTGCAGCTGCTTGCATGTGGGTGAGATGTAGATCAAGGCTACGGCATTAGCCACAGAAACACCCCTCTGGCTTTTTCATGTTGCTGAAAATGGTTGTGCAGCGATCCTTAGGTTAAAGGTGAGAGCACACAGAGACTGCTGAGCTATTCGTATGGCATTTAACCATTTTGCCTGTTTAAAAGTAGATCTTGACTTTCCAAGGAGCATCACAACCTCTCCTGTCCTTGCTACCACTGATATATCTGACCTTGTTCTTTCCACATGGGCATTTTTCCTTCCCTTTCTTCTGCATCTGTGCTCCCAGCACCACACAGCAGTTCTTTTTTTGTGGTCTCTGGAAGTTGCTGCTCTGGCTACAGGTAGGTAGAAAGTTAAGTGCTGTTGATTGCTGACTTCTGCTTTACCCATGGTTTGCTCTGTGGTTGGGTGATAAAGAATCTTCCGTCCATTTTGTTTAAGCAGCAGGAGCCATTGAGATGAGCACTGAAGCATGTGAGCATCTCTTCTGTAGTTACTAGGAAGCAGCAGGCAAAGCTCCTCTTGATCTTTTTACTTGAACCCCCCTTTTTTGGGCAGCCCCCCTAGGGAGGGAGAGTCAGGAGGGTGCCTTTGAAACCTGCGCAGCTCCGCCACTGCACTTCAGAGCTTTGAGCTGAGTACATGATGAGGAGTCTGTGCCTCTCCACTTGCTGTTCGTCAGCATGAAACCCAAGGAGTGCCATTTCTGTTGAGGGTGTGTTGAATCGGCTTAATTGGATAGTCTTCATTAACTTTTCCTAACAAGTAGGAACCAGGTATTACAGAAATTACAATTGATGGTAAATATTAGCAATAGTGAGAAGAGGTGCATGTTCTGAGCTTTGTGTCTCTGCTGAAATGGAGTAGAAGATAGGTTCAGTGGTGAAAGCACATTAATTCTTTTTCCTTTTATTACACTAGGCCAGTACAGGAGTCACAAAGCTAGCTATCTGAAGGGGCTGGGGGCAAAAAGGTGAGAATCTGGGCTGTGACCATGGTCATAGTTTACAGTTTTCTCCAAATCTTCTTTTCAACTGAGAAAATAGGTGTACTTTTATCCAATTGTGGGCTGCATTCAGCACTTCTCCAGGATTTCTCTGTACTCTTAATTCAGTGAAGTACTGATGAATGCACTTGACAGCAGTGCTGCAGCCTTTTAGGGGTGACTGAGATTTGGGTAATGGCTCTTCATCTTGCGGGATACATACTATAAAACAGTAGCTTTCAGGCGTTACTCAGTACTCTGTTTTTGGTTGAAAGGGATGGATGTAATGCCTCAGTCCTGCTTGTGACTGAGCCATAAGCCACTTTTGTAGTTAAACACAGGACCTCCACGTTTGTTAGTGATGGGGTGGTAAACTTTAAAAGCTTCCTTGGCAGCAGCAGCTACATTGGCATTTCAAGTCTGGTTTCGTAATGTGGTGCTGGTGATTTTTAACTACCAAAGGGTTTGTGATCATTAGAGAAAACAGCAACTGGAACATACTAATGTACAGTCAGAAAAATACATTGTTTAGTCATGCTGGTTACGCTGAACAGGAAACTAGTGATGAATAGAGGAGAGGAACTGCTGGTGTTTAGTCTGAAACAGCTGCTGGGCTCAGCAGGATGAAAGCACAGCTTATCCAGGTCTGTCCAAGATAAAGCAATACTTTATACTTCATGTAGTTTGGCCAATCAGACAGGAAACACTGCACAAAATTTGTCATTGGTTCTTCAATGTAAGCAGTGATGAAACCCTTCAGAGAGAACGGGTATCATTCACTAGTGGATTGTGCTGCCCAAAGAATAATGACATTTAGTTCATTCATGCCAATGGTGTTCTGTCATCATTAGAAAAATGCTGGAGGAAGGACTTTCTTTTGTGAAATGTCTGGCATTTATAGACATTAATTTTAGACAGTTGGATGATTTTTGCATTTTGTGTATATTACGTGCTTACTAGCAGGGACTCAGATTTTCTTAGTTTTTTTTTTTTTTTTTTCTTAATCTGGCTGAATTTCTTTAAACAAGCAGTTAAGAAAATCTAATGTACTGCAGAATGGGCTATTCTAACTGAATTGAAGAAGATGGGGAAAAGTATTTACAGCTGTTTTTGGTAACCTCTTAGTATAACTAAGAGAAGAAAAGAAGACTTTTCTATTTTATTCCTAGTAGAAATTTTGGAATTAGATGAAATCTATGAGTGAACCAGTGCCATAAATAAAAAGCACAACTTTCAGCCCACTTCTAGAAGATGATAATACCTTTACTAGGTATATCCCTCAAGATGCCAGGCTGAATAAAGGGCTTGACAGTGCAGGACAAAAAAAAAATCAGGTAATACTTACGGGATCAGGAAGGCTGTATTGATCTTCTGGATGAATTGCTTGTCTTTAAGCAAAAACTGCTCTGCATAATTCTTCTTGTTCTTCTGAGTAAAATTTTAAAGAAAACAATAGAAAGCAAATGTAGATACCTGTGAGCTGCCTTGAAGTTTAGCTATGTACCTTGTAGGAAGGAGTTTGTATGAAAGCATTATAGCCTCTAGCATACTAGGCATTTTGATTAAATCTCTCACCTTTGTACAAAGACACATCATGTGTACAGAGATTCTAATATGACTTTTTCAACTCCTAATGACGCCCTTCACTGCTTAGATAAAGACTGGTCCTCAGAGAAGAGAAAACTATCAATAAGGGAGACAATCAGATGAGCAAAACATCTACTCTGAGCTTTTTACTTCCAGCCTGAAGCACAATAATGAGTTCAAGTGGTTTAGCAAGATCAGGAGATGAGACTTTTGCTCCTGCATCACTAGAAATGTTCTTTCCTTCGTAAGTTCTGCAGCAGCTGATCACCTTTTTAGAAGAACTCAGTGTTACTTTCACACTGGTGGTTGCTACTTACATCCATTCATTTGTGGCTGACTCCAGAATCCCTTCATTGCAAAAGACGCTTATTGAATTTGCTGGGTGATTTTTCTACTATGTCCTCGTGTGGACAAATATGGAGATGATCTATGAGGTTATTTTTTTCCAGGTAAGAAAATAGATGTAGGAAAACTCCAGAGGAAAAGGGCAAAAATATTTATGAATGACTAAATAAAGCTGAATGTGGGCTAGCTAAATACAAATTTGTAAGTCGATGCTAACATTCGTATGTATTTGAAAAATGCAAGTATAAACAGAATGTAGAGATGCTCAAATGCTTTGCAAGCTCTGTACACCTAGCAGTAATGTGTGAAAACAAAGGATGTAGAAGGAATGCAGAGAATAAAGTTAAGAACAAGGTCATTATCATAAGAACTAACCCTTTCACAAGAAAAATTGTAGGATAGCACCAGGTTTAGATGCGCAGCGTGTACTAAGGAACAATTAGTAAAGGAAGGATGGATGAGGAAGAGTTGTTTTCTCCCATTTCTGGTACTTATGAGTCAGTAGTGGCCATTATAACTGTTACTAGATGTGTTTCATTTGATGTTAAACTTACCGTTTGTTAAACTTCTGTCTTTTCTTTCTGTTTTTATTTCTAGGCCTCTTCCTTATCTTAGGCTTGATACTTTACCCTGCAGGTTGGGGATGCCAGAAAGCAATAAGCTATTGTGGACATTATGCTTCTGCTTACAAACTAGGAGACTGCTCCTTGGGCTGGGCTTTCTACACAGCTATTGGTGGCACTATTCTGACGTTCATCTGTGCGGTCTTCTCGGCGCAAGCTGAAATAGCCACATCCAGTGACAAAGTGCAAGAAGAAATAGAAGAAGGAAAAAACCTTATCTGCCTCCTTTAACTCCAGTGGGAAAAATACCAGTGCCTGGATATTAATTTGCTGTCCATTGACTGGATAAGCAGATCCACTTACCAGTTTCCACCATTTGTGTGATTGAGCCCCATGCATTCCAGCTCTGAACTACTGAAATGGTCTTTCTTCCTTGCTGGGCAATGAGGATCGGAGAAAGGATCCCAAGAAAGCAGACTGTAAATACTTGGGAATTTTTTAGTTTCATTATATTATCAGGACACTGTGGAATTTATTAATCAGATTGGGGATGTGAGGAATCATGTATTCAGTGGGGATATTGTTTTATAACTGAAAAATTTTGATTGATGGGATTGCCTTACCCACCTTGGTCACTTTGAAGAGTTTGGATTTAAAATAAAGAAGCCAGCACATTTTTTTCGTACACAAAGCAGAAGCCTATTTTAATTAGGCTTTGCTTCCAAGGGCTCCCCTCACCTGTGACTATTTCACCACCACCTGGTTTGGTACCATATTTTTCATTGAGGTGCTTTTTGATATTGAACTTCCTTAAAGTACAGTGCCTTCTCGGATAGTAAGTATATGATGGAGAGAGCAAAGCTGACGTGATGCAGTTTACACCAATATTTACGCAGTTAAAGTTGAACCCCTGCTGCATTTCTTCGGCTTGAGACTTATAACACAAGGTGTGTGCTCCTTGTTATTTAGCAGGTAAATTGTTTTGGTTTCATAGACTAGGCAGAGAAGCTGTTGCTACACTGGCTTTCACTTGATTCTGAAAAAATTGTTAGAAATACTAGAAATACCATTTTACCATATGTTGGGCAAAGTATTTATACAGCAACTCTGCTTTCATTTGAAACCCCTGAAATCCCAAGCAGATAATTCCCCACAGCACAGCTGGGCATTATCTTGTGAATGCCAACAGCTGGGCCTGCGCTTCAGCCTCTTCTGCAAATGTAGATCAAATGCTGGACTTCAACGGTATTATTCTTTCTCTTGCCAGTGAAACCTCATTCCTAGTCTACAGATCAGTATGTCTCATGTCCCAGAGCCAGATGAGTCCTTAGAAATTTACATTTTTCAGGAATTCATGCCAAATTCTAAATGGCTGGGAAGATCTTTTCCCATTTTTTAACCACATGTAGTATGGAACCTATTCCAACTAAATCAGCAGAAATAAAACAGACCTTGCCACAACTGACATTCCTTTCTCAAAGGCAGTTGGTTGCATTACTTGTGGTGTCCCATCACTTACTAGAACTACTTACAAAAACAAATTTAAAAGATATTTTTAAAAAAAGGAATGATGCAACTGTGGCATAGGAGCATTGGGAAGAATTCATCTGAGAAGTAATTCTCATGAAATTTAAGTGAATTTTAAGACCCCTCTCCTTACTTCCTGGTAATGTTTCACATCATCCAGTGGTAGTATTGCTCTCTATCACTTCACTGTATAGTGTGGAACAGAGATTCAGGTTTATGCCTGGTCAGGCTATCAAAGAAGTGTGGTATTAGCTATTTATGGATACTAAAAATGGTTACTGTACAGGTAGAAGACTAATTTCAACACACTGCTCCTCCTCAAGTGATTCACAATACAAGACTTGTTCAGCAGCTGCTACAGCAAGCCCAGGGCGTGGGTAAGCACTAGCAGTCGCGGTGTTGGAGCACCCCTTCAGTGCCTGCTGTGCCCTGCAGACACTGTCTCGGCCTGGCCGACCTATGGAGCAAAGCAGGCTCAGCTCCCAGCCAGTGCACGTCAGTGCCCAGTGCATGTGCAAGCCATGCACCAGATGAATATGGAGGTAATCACTGAGCTACTGTTCAAAAACTAGGATCAACTTCTGCCAATATTAAAAAGGGATTGTTTTTAAGCTAGCCTCTTCTTGCATTCACCTATTTCTCCAGCCCATTTCCAGCATAGTCTAGATTTTAAAACGGGTAATTTTAAAATATGTAATTAAAAAAAAAAAGCAAACAAGAACAACACAGTGTTATGGTCTGGAACCATTTATGCCAACTATCTGCACAAAGCAAGATTTACTTCAACAAAGCAAAACTACTACCAGAACGTGGTGTCTGAGGACAAAAATCACAGCCAGATTGTCCTGTCCAGGCTTGTGGTTTTCTCCTAGACACACAAACATACTCTCTGAAGGACATGCATGTTACTTGTATCTTAAGTCTAGCACAGCTGCAAGGTGATACAAAACATCCTTCTGGTGTTCCTCTTGAGCCCTCTACTGGAGTGTGTACTACAGAGGCTGGGGCATTAGCTCAGCTGTGCTTTTGTGGATGGTGTAATTGGAAAAGAGGGGCTAGTAAGAATAAGAGTAGCCTGTAAGTTGGTGAAAAATTAATTACAGATTAGATTTACAATTTTAGCTTTTCTTAGGTGGGTAGCAATCCAATGTCAACACTGCCACTGCCAACAAGTCTTGAACTATATTATTGAGGAAAATGCTGCTTTGGCTTGAACACTTGATTAGCCAGAATAAGGTCAGTTTTTCCAAAAGGTATGGAGGGCATATACTGCTTTGCTTTAGAAGTAAACAATGACCAATCTTAATATACATTACTAGCCAACCTCTGCTATGATTTACAGAAGGCTTAAAATTTTTAATTTTTTTTTTTTAAATACAAAGGAAGTATTTTCAGTGGCATGTTTTGCTTTTGTTTGCATTTATAACCACAAAGAACCAGCTTTTCTGCTTGTTGCTGGTATGCTATCAACCTGCTCTGCAACAGCATAATCAACTAACTTGCAAGAATAGCCATGTTCATCACATAGTGCAGATAGAAGACAGGCTGGGAAGAAATACAGAAAAAAATAATTAGAATTTCTTTTCTCAGGGTTCTGTTTTTCTAGCAAGTGATAAGGTGGTATATATTGCAGCTTTTTTTCTGGATGAGGTTTTCCGATGTAGTGTGCACTCATGAAATTTGACAGCTGTTCAAAGTTGTTCCTGAATGTCACCTTAGCAGCAGCTTTTAAAGATGTTTTGCCGCCCTCCTCCCCCCCCCAAAAAGAAGAGAAATCAGCTCAAAGCTAATTAAATTAATTTCATAAAGGGGGCTGCAGAGTGTAACTGCTTGTTAATGTATATGCACTGCATAGGAGCTAGAAGACTTTTTGCTGTGGATTCTTTAAAACCTGTGTGCCAATTAGTTCAGTTTAACTTTGTTTTTGTGGTATTGAAGAATTCTTCGAACATCTGTGGTTTGATCAACTTCGTAAACTTATATTCTGTAAAGTGCCATAGACTTTTTTTTTAATTGTAGCATATTTAAATATATATATACACAAATTTGTGTGAGATGTGCAATAACAGGAATGTCTTTTTTTTTCTTTTTTTCTTTTTTTTTTTTTTTGGTGTAGTTTTTGCTTTTAAACAAGATATTTGAAAAGGGACTTCCCAGGGAAGAAGTGGCTGGAGGTTTGGTGGTGTGGACAAACTAAGCATAGGCTAATGCAATACAGTTATGGATTTTGAAGATGAATACAACAGTAACAGTAGCTTAAAGATTTAACAAAAAATCTCTTCTAGAATGATTTAAAATAGATCTATATAATGCAGACAATTGAAATGTGAAGCTGTAGCCATCTCTGGCAACATACAAACTAAAAGCTGATCAGGCTCAGCGAGGTTTCTTAATGTGCATTATTTATAACATGGCACTGCAAAAAAACATTGCTACTGAGCTATTTCCTGTTTGTCTATATCACATTTATATCTGTTTTACTCAATAAAGTTCTCTGGATTCTGAGATTTTTTCACCCCAATCATTTCAATTTTGCATTGCTATACCACACCAGAGTATCTCACCACTCACAGTGGTAAATGAAGAGGAGCTGAAGTCTTCCTTGAAAGCTGTGGGCACCGGTGCCTACCACAAGGAAAGGACAGAGCTGAACAAAAGCAGAGCATGGCAGCGATGTATACACCACAGCCACTCTGTACAGAAAGAGAGGCTGTGGCAATCCAGCTAGATTAGACTTTGAGCCATGGTTTATTTGTGGTACTGTTTTTCTGTTCCTGAGTCACCACTATGTACATTTGTTAGCACAAATGATGTACCTAATGTGTTATTTTTTAATCTAAATTTCAATTAAAATGTGAGTTTTCAAACTGTAACAGGAGTCCAACTATCTTAATTCAAACATATTAGGTATGTTTAGCCAGAGCAAGTTTTCTTTAATTGTAGCTTTAATAGCATTTAAGAGCCCAGCCCAGTGATTTTGTTAGTTTTAGGTTTCTGACTGACTTTAACAATTATTACCACCTACTGATCAACAAGTATGTGATTTGAAATTGTAGCTACGCATTATACAATAAAGTTGCATTAAAGAGACTTTCTGATTAAATATGTCTGACGTTTTTCATTTTGCAGCTAAAGCACTGCAGCTCCTTTCTCATGAAAAGGGGGGTAGAGAAGGTTATAAAACAAAAACTGCTTAATCACAGACTTTTAAATGGTATTTGCCACCAATGTCTATTACTTTTCACCTGCAACTTGACAAACACTAAAGAGAGGTTATATGTTGCTCTCTAAGCAAATTTATGGCAGAACCAGGAGCAAGGCTTTCAGCAGTTTCAAGAAAATTCAGGATGTCTGTTTTCTCTGATAGTTACTAAGGTCAACTTCTATTATATTTACATTGAAATTAATTACATTTATTTAAGCTTCTGATACTTTATAAACTTCCAAGAAGTAGCTCTTGGTGAAAACTTGAAACATTTTCCTTGGCTTTTAGGAATCTGCAGTCCGGAACAAATTACAGGGTAGGTGCCACTCAGTGCATCACTACTTTAGACATCTATATAGATTTCAAAGCAGGTGTGCACATATATACAATGTATTCTACAAATATAAAATACTTATATTTTAAAGAATACAAGAATACTTCAAATAAATTTCAAAGTACTTCTTTGTACAGCTAAAAATATTTGTTTTTTTCAAAGAGATTAATGTAAAGGGAAATAGGGAGTTCAATTCTTCAAATGTGTGAATTACTACAGATTGCTGTGTTCTAGTAAATTCTTCCTCCAGCTCCAGCTAGGTTTAGAATGGTGATGGAATAAGAAAATGAATGTATATTATTAAGTCAGAGGGACAGGAATATAAAGATGTTGTCTTGCTTCTATGATTCATTGAAAGCTGGTTTTCAAATATTCCTTTTCTTTGATTTACAGTATCTGCAAAGAAGTGAAATTCTGAGAGTAGCAATCAGTGTCCCCTACATCTTAAGTTATCACGCCAATGCAGTAAGCAGTAACTAATTTGGTCTATCTGAGACAGGTTAAAGAAAAAAAAGGTTAATCCCATTATTCTGACTACTTCCAATTGGCCCCTTACCTTGGAAAAAAGTATCATCCCACTACCCAAAACAGGATATCTACTTTAAAGGATCAACAATGCATGCACAGCAAAGACAACAACCCTGTACTGCAACACGGCAACGTGGTTTGGCACGCGTGCAATGACTACAGCTCAGACAATACAGGATTATTTAATTAGGCTATAAACATTGTCAAATCTACTTGCAGCACTGTCAGCTGAAACAATGGCAGAGCAGCTGATGCCTCAGAAACATCAGTTGTCAGAGGCAGCACTTTTTAAAAAAAGTCTGGCTTCTAGCCAGTGCATTCTACCCAGCTCTAAATGTACACATTTGAAAAGCTGAGTGAATGGTCACAGGCAGCTGGACACTAAACCAGGTTGTACATTTGCCCTCTTCCAAGCACGCAGGAACAGTTAATAACCTCCAACTTCTTCATCAAAAATCAGTCTCTGAAATTTCCCATCTCACCAGCTGTTTCCCTTCCTGAAACACGGGGTACAAACAAGTAAGACCTTGTCTTCTCAATGCTTTGTACAGCAACTCTTTGTGCTGAAGTGTTCTCCTTTCCTTTACCTCTTAATAATGTAACAGCAATGTGCAGGGACACTCACTGCAGTAGGGCAGTATGTTTTATATGCATATATTACTTAGTCACATCACAGCACCAAGTGTATTGAAAGAGAAGCTAAAACAAAAGCATTAAAAGCACTGTTGTTTAGTGCAGTAAGTGCCCAGTCATGCAATGAAAATAACTTTTTAGATGAGCTGTATATGCATTCATTAAATAGCTGGACAATACATTTCTTTTTTCCCACAACCCAATGTACAGCAGCATGATTCACAAGTCATACTTCCCAGCAACAATTTTTTTTCTTCATTTGTGTGTGACGTAGTATCTGGTTTAATACCAGCATGAAGTTAAACTAGTATTCTGCTGCTGATAAAGTAAAATATCTGAACCATTTCTTCATGTTTTTTCTACTGATCAGAATAAAAGCTATTTGCAGGCATAAAATTAGTTCATAGGTTTTTTTCCCCTACAAATTAAGTCTTACATTTTTAATGGAACTAAGTGAAACCTAAGACACATTTGTTTTAATTATGTGATCCACTCTGCCTTCTTCCTAATTTATAACCAGAATGCTCTAGGTGCATGATTTTTCTGTGACAAAAGTATCTTACCAGAAGTATCACCAAGTTATTTTTAAACACATTTCTCTTCCCTGTGCTGTTTTCTGTGCGTGTGCTTGCTTTCCCAACTTAGTGCTAACAACCTCCTGAGGTAAACAAGCCTGAGCTATTGTACTGGGTTTACATGGTAAGGGTTTGGTAGCAAGGGGGCCACAGCGGTGTGCAGAGCACAGAAGCTGCCCCATGTCAGATCAGAGCCAGCTCCAACCGGCTCCAAAAGGGTCCCGCTGCTGGCCAGAGCTGAGCCAGTGAGCGATGCTGGTTGTGCCTCTGGGAGAGCAGAGCTAAGAAAGGGAAAAAACTGCTGCACAACAGCAGCTGGGAGAGAGAAGTGAGGAACAGCCCTGCAGACACCAAGGTCAGTGAAGAAGGAGGGCAGGAGGTGCTCCAGGCGCCGGAGCAGAAGTTCCCCTGCGGCCCGTGGTGAGGCCCATGGTGGAGCAGGCTGTCCCCCTGCAGCCCATGGGGTACCACACGGAGCAGATCTCCACGCTGCAGCCCGTGGAGGAACCCACGGAGGAGCAGGTGGATGTGGCCTGAAGGAGGCTGCAGCCCATGGAGAGCCCCTGCAGGAGGAGGCTCCGGGCCAGAGCTGCAGCCCGTGGAGAGGAGCCCACGCAGGAGCAGGTGATCCGGTGGGAGCTGCCACCCGTGGGGGACCCGTGCTGGAGCAGTTTGCTCCTGAAGGATGGACCCCGTGGTACGGACCCATATTGGAGCAGCTCTTGAAGAGCTGCAGCCTGTGGGAAGCCCACGCAGGACCCGTTCGGGAAGGACGGCATCCCGTGGGAGGGACCCCACGCTGGGGCAGGGGCAGAGTGACCACAAAGGAGCGGCGGAGACGAAGCGATATGGGCTGACCGCAGCCCCCATTCCCCGTTCCCCTGTGCTGCTTGGGGGGAGGAGGTGGAAGAGGGTGGACGGGGGAAGGTGTTTTTAGTTTGCTTTTAGTTCTCACTGCTCTAGTCTCTAATGATAGGCAAGAAATTACGTCAGTCTCCCTACATTGAATCTCTTTTGCCCGTGACAGTAATTGATGAGCAATCTCCCTGTCCTTATCTCAACCCTTGAGCCCTTGTCCATCGTATTTTCTCCCCCTGTTCCTTTGAGGAGGGGGAGTGAGAGAGCGATTGTGGTGGAATTTGGCTGCCCGGCAGGCTAAAACCACCACAGCTGTCCTCTCCCCACAGCATCACTTCAATAATTCTAATAATAAAACATGACTATTACACTGTGCAATTGTGGTTGCCATTTACAAGAAAGTTCAAAAACTGTTCCTTTAGTCTGCTGCCACTGTCACCCTAGATCTGTAAATTACAAAGAAACAGATCAAGTTGATGAAGAACTTCACTACTAAATGATGTATGTATATGCCAGTGTCTTTAAAAACTCACATCTGCTATTATCTCCCAAAATAATCCTGACCATATCTCAGCACTATTCTCTGTATTGTGCATTTGCAAACAATAGCTACACCAAGGGTCTAGATTAATTCATTTTGCCCTTCAAAGAAAACCTAGAAATAAATTCAGTACAAGGGAGTGGGTGTTACAGCAGATATCATATGAAAAAAATAGTGAGCCCCCCCCCCCAAAGCAAGACAGCAGTGACACAGAAGTTTCAATTCTATAGAAACTAGGAAAACAGACAGTACCAAACCAATGCTGTTTTCAGCAACTTCATTTTACTTTCAATAATAATATTTTAGAATTCACTTAATACCTGCAGAATTTCATTCAGTAATGACAGAACATGTTTAGATCTTAACCCTCTAACTTTACAGCACAAGTAAGCAGGCTGCAAGTATTTAAGGATGTTCTTCATAATATTTGAGTAAGCTAATTCTGGTTATCCTAATGTATTACTTTGATAGTGGACATTTTTCTTTCCCATTTCAGCAGAATTACAGCATTTATATACAGAATTACAAAAAACAAGTGAGATTTTTACATACATCAGCCGCCCTGCATATCATCCTGAACTTTAAAAGGAAAGATAACTACATTGTTCAAAACTATATAGAGCAAAAATCCAGGGAAAAAAGTCTTTTTTTTTTATTCTATGACACTGTGGTAATACAATAAATATACAAAACTTCTGAACTACTCAGACATGCAACAGAGGGACAGAAGAAGTGTGTTTGTACAGAACCATGACATTCACCAGGATGGCAGAGCATCGTTAGTAATTTACAAAATATACAAACATCCCCCAGATAAATAAAACCAACTCCTAAATTACATATCAATGACTACTGACATTCCAGTGTTTAAACTTCGTACTTTGTACTTGATTTGCCTCGACACTACAAAATGACAACTTAAGTGGGTGCCATACTCTGATAATTAGTAACAGACTGTAAAATCTCATTTTAGTTAGGTAAAAAATATCTTAACATCAGCCTTCTGTTGCCAAAGCTGATCTCAAACTTCTCCCTCCCTTTTGGGTTGCAAAGTGACAGAGATTTCTGGTTTAACGATTCATATGCAACTGAATCCTGAATTTCACTTATGAAGTTTAAATCTATATATTCAGCCCATGACATTACAAATCAATGCTCAATATACACTGAACATTAAATCTGTTTTCTCAAAGAACATTTAAATATTTGGAAAAAAGAATCTACCTGCCAAATTCAGGTTTTATTACTATTTTTTTTCCATAATATAATATTCTGTTAATGTATGTTATTATGCAATCTTCAACTTAAATTTAATTGCAAGGATGATGTCCCTGGGATTCATACCCAAGAGATATCGAACAGAACTGCTTAAATTTAGATTCAAAATAATCCATATTACAGTTCCTAGATACAACACTCAAGTTAAATTTAAAAGATTTTGAAAAGAACGATCTTGATATACAGTTGCTAGAAGTGTGGTGCCTGATCTCAACAGAAGATTGACTTTTGTCTGTAAAGCTTTTAATAACATCCCACGCAAATTTAAGTTCAACGCTAGCATGTCCGCTAGTGTAAAATTTTACAGCAACTATTACATACAGTACTTAAATTGCTTTTAACTTCATGATGCAGAGAATATTTAGAAATGAGTATACTCATTAATATGAATTTCAGCACAGGTGAAGCTGCTACATTTATCCAAATTCAAGTTGGATTTAAAGAAGTTAGTAAAAGACAGGAGACTAATGGGGACTTCATGCTAACAGTAATACTGATCAATACACTGCAATGAAAAAGATTTAATCTCTGAAAGTCGGTCCATGTTCAGAACACAGAGGGGCCTCAAAGCTTATGACCCAGTCTCACTAAACGTGATTCACCTTAAGAGCTGAATTAATTTCAGCTACAGTGACATTACACTACAGGTTGTGGGACGTGGTCCTTCCTGTTTTCATTTTCTAAAACAAAGTTTAAAAAAACAGCCCAAATATTATGCATAAGACTCACGAGTCAATCAAGGAATATCAAATAACCTCCAAGGGACAGAAACATCACTTTATAATATGACGTGATTAAACTCTAGAACATTGGTACGTACCATTACTGACAGCTCAGTTCTACAGCACCAATTTAACCTCTTAGGCCTCCAGTTCAATGAGTTAAAATTTAACTTTGTGAAAGATAAATATTTCTCATTTTTCCAACTCAAAATAGTTAGGAAGCTTTTATTTCCAGCTTAAATCAAATCACAGAGATGGCTGAGTTATGTTAAAACGAAGTCAAGTATCTCTTAAATGCCATTGCTTAAAAAGCTTGATTTTAGATAATATTCTATTAGAAAATTAAATACTGTGTATTTGGACTTTTGGACTAGCAGTAAACAGAGAGACTAACAAGGCTAGAAATTTAGTACCACTGTTAAACACAAATCTACACTTAAAAAAAGAAAATGAAAATCCCAAACACAATGGAAATACCACTGCATGTAAAAGAGGGGAGTGAGGCAAGAAACTAGTGTTCTAAATGTCAATATTCGCTTCTTTTCCAGCAAAATGATTACCTCGAGAAATGAATACTGAAATTAAAAGCAGTAAATATATAATCGTTTAGGTCTGTGATTGAAACCATCAGTTAACTTTCTTAACTGTACACCGCATTATACATTCTATTACAGAGAATGTTTATGCATCATTGTCATTTCTCACAGGTAGAGAATACTCCATGAAAATAGATGTAGACAAACGCTATAAAGTGGTACAGGTAAATTCTGGACCAAAACACTATTTAAACATGATCAGATAACCCAACAGTATTCATGCAAACTTACAGGTTTATATCAAAAGACTTATTCTAAAACAAACAAACAAACAAAAAAAAAAAAAAACAAGGAAAGAATTTATAATATCTACCCTACTTGTATTTGTACTCCAGCAGTTGCTGAAATTGCAAAAGCATTAGCCAAACCTAACTTTCTACATCTCTCAGTCTACTCCAGTTCTTATAGTAGAAATAGGGAAAACAGTTACTACAAGCAAAAATAATTGATCCAAAGAGATTTCCTGAAATTAAAACAAAAAGAAAAGAAAAGAAAAGAAAAAAGTAGTGAACCACTAAAAAACCTCCAAATTCCTAGTATATTTACTTGATCATTAAATACCACAATTCATTCTCAGGCCAATTGTTGAAATTACTTATCTCCCATAAAATATGAAAGGTTTCATATTATAGATAGCAACATTTAGAAGAAGGGCAAAGAATGGTTATCTTTTTTTTAAATAAATAAATTTATAATAGAACAAAACAAACATTTCCCATTTTACCCATGCACAGCTGAAGAAGAGACAAACATGCTGTGTGTATTTTGTTCTAGGCTTTTAGGGAATATAATAAGTGACTGGAACATAAAGTACAATCAAAGAGAACCGTAATGACCTCCTGTATTTCTCTACATTCGGTTACCCTTGAACGCATTCTGAGCTGCGCTGGTTGCTGCTGTTGATGCGGCGTTGGCTGCGGCAGTTTGTACGGTTTTGTTGGACATCACTCCTGTTGCAAACTCTTGCTGCGCTTTCTCGAAACTAGCACCAGTTGTGCGGTAGAGACCATGCACCTATGGAGGTGTGAAAGCAGTGAAAAAAGTGTGCTGAACCTTCCATTTCTTGGTAGATTTAATAGCAAAGTCTCAAACACAAAGCAGAGATATGTGGTGGGGAAATCTGGCTTGCTCATATGTTTGGGAGGATCCAGAAGTGAATCAACAGACTTCTTTTCCACAAATCCTACAATTTTTCATTGCCCTGCTGCATGCACAGTTTGACTGTAGCAAAATGTAACTTTTCGCAGTTTCACAGGGATCTCATCAGTCTTTACTATTTGTGCGGTATCTACTGTCTGAAACAACGTATTTAAATATGCAAAGAGGCTGCATCCTTAGTACTACACACGGACCATAGCTTGCAAAAGCATCTTCTGTCTCAATTTGTCTATAACTTGGCAGATTCATTAAAAGACTAAGCGTATATGTCAAAAGAAACAGCGGGAAACAAAACCAAAAAGGTATTTTTGAATCCACTGCATCAATAACATTCTCATAAACTTTTTTTCTACATCAGTTTTTAAAAACATTTTAATTTACCTGATTTACTTGTCTACAAGAACCTAATAAGCTAAGCTCTTACTGAGTACAGTATAAGATATCCTAAAAATGCAGATACATATCTGCTAACCTAGTGTGATGACCAACAGCTCTGCATAATAAGCAGAGATATTAAACAATATGGCTTACAAACAATTCAAACAATAGAGCTTATGATCTATAGTACAACAAAAAACAAATTCTGAGTAAATTCCAATTACCTGAGCATTAAAATTAAAATGTGATTTCTGATCCATAGTCAATCAGGTCCTTAACTAGCTGACACAATCAAGTTGTCAAATAATATTACAAAGACAATTTCATCCATGTGTAGCAGGCAAATTAATGTTGTAACTTTTTTCTTTGTTAGAAATGAGACTATTTCTCATCAATAAAGATACACTATGTCATATCTGGTTATGCAGGTTTTTTTTGAAAGAATACAGATGCATATGGTAGAAAGAATGTAAGAAGAAAATGTTCTACTACACGTTTTTCTTGTTTCTTTCTTTCTCCTGTACCTGGGTATTTACGCAGAAAACTAATAAGGAGAAGGGACATCTCCAGCCTATGCTATACATAGGAATGAAGAGTTCGGGTATGTGAAAACCTTTAAGTATAACAGTAAGGTAGGTAGAATTATTAGAATTGCCAGCACATCATCATCAGAATTCTCACATTTAATCAAAATAACATCGAAATCTTACTCGTATGTATTATCTAAACTTGGGCCTTCTGGATGGAAATTCACAAAAAGGATCCAAGGGAAAAAGCATATTTCTTTGAACTTGTATGCAATGCAATCATTAACTGATAAAAATATCTTAATTTAAGTAGAAAAATAAAAATGCTTTTCTGAGATGCCAGGCATCTCCATCTCCTATTGATTTTAATGGGAATGATTTTGATTAAGAGCCAAAACTTAGCAACCATTTGAACCATGCTGTGCTTCACTCAGACTGGTGAACCACCACAGATTCAAAAATTACAACCTCGTATCTACAGCTACAACCTTAGTGCCACTGAACTCACCTACCCCATTCATTGTGGACTTACCTCCCAGCTTCTCTTATTCAGAGCTACCTTTCTACATTTCAGTTTGCAGAAAATAAAAAGATTGTAAAAATAGCTTAACATAACTCCACGACTGATTAAGCAAAAAAGTACTACAGAAGCACAGTTGTTAATATGTAAGGCAGACCCCCAAGAATATCATGTAATCCCCATTACTTTGTGAGAGTGTACATCTCTCAAGCAGATATGCAAAATCCATATCAAACATAGGAAATAGAAGAGTGGAATAAGTAACTTACCTTTTTGAACATAACTAATGAAATCACAGCAGATGCTGTGAAAAGTGCAGCTATGATTATCATCATAATGCCAACAGGGATACTCTTATTAAGACCAGTAAGAGATGAAATCCATCCACTGCAGGAAGAAGAAAAGACAAACTTTACTTCGCACAGTATAGGAACTGTTCAACTACAGGTATCCACATCAAAGGGAAGCTTTATAACCTCCTGGTTCTGATCAACTTCACATTAAAAAAAGCCAGGAAAATTACAAATGAGCATATTTCTGTTCTACAGTAAGTTTTTATAGCTTAGTTTCTACTTTCCCAATGCATGCAGCAAAACTATAAGGAAAACTTTAGTAAATATGATTATATTTAAGCAGAGTTGAGATTAAATTAAGACAGAAATCAGAGAGTTGCTCATCAACTTTTGTGGGTTTTTTGGTCATAATGTCATTTCAGACTAATTTAAGACCACATGATTTTGTGGAAAAGAAAATGTCCCTAAACAGATAGCTTAAAACTTCTTTAGGAATAACACAAAAACATGCCATAAACGCCCAGCTTCTATGTGGGAAGACTCATTTAGCTGTATCCACACAGTGATGATTTCTCTACTGGGGTTAATATGATCATTTTTGAAAGTAGAAAAGATACCCTCAGATTCACTAATAGAAAAGATCGCTATATCAGTCTGTACTTCAGACATTTCTCCATTTTTTGGAAACTGAAACACCAACAGCAAAGTACAGTATCAAATATGGAAGCACAAAAAGCAAGTTGCCTTAAGAAAAGTATAACATCAAGACAGATAAGATTCTTCCAATGAAAAGAGCAAAAAGTTTCTGTAAAGCCAAAAAAACTTTAAAATTTTCCTCTACTTGCTTCAAATTGCTTTGATATCCCCTATGTCCAACTGGACTCTACCATAAATCTCCAAGATTCAAGCTGTAATTAGCATCTGATGATGATCTGGCTACTTTTCACACCCGTACCCCAAGTATTGTTAAAAGCACATTCCACATATGTGGAGAGTTGTTTCTCTAAAATTATTTTTTTCATGTCAATCAAGGTATCTATGAAACAGGAAAACACTGGATTTGAGAGCAAAAATAATGAAACAGGTTTTTTCTTTCACTCCAGTTCTAAAGCAATATTGTTTAGTGTCCCGTGTGAATGTTTGGAGGTTATCAGCAAAATATCACTGATACAGAGAAATGTCATAACCCAGACACAGTACTGCCAGTCAGAGCTCTCCATGCTATCAGCTGGCTACTACAAGCTGGCTACATGCTTTTAGTTAACTCTACTTTCTTCCTCTCCACACACCCCCCACCCCCGCCCAAGAATGGTAACTATGATTCCCAACAGCCTTTCCTTGGAAAATCTAAATATTACACCTTGAAGCTTCACATAAGAGCTATATATACATAAAAGCTTCAAATAAAAGCTTATATACTTACAACCAGCAATAAGAAAAATCAGCTGTTACAGAATAAGGAGCTGACTCAGACAAACACGCTTTTCAAACAATATAAATCATATACCACTATATTCACCTGAATACAACGTTGACTCTCATTTTCTCTAAGTTTTTCCATATTTCTTTATTCTAAAAATAGAGCAGATAATATCTCCACACACCAGTAAACAAAGGAGATAAAGTATAAAAGAGTAGTTCAGAGTGGCTTACATTGAACAATAAAATTTTGACCAGCCTAATAACAAAAGTACCTTACTCTCTTGGGATATCTTTCACCCCTTTTTCCTAGTTAAGAGCACTCTGAAAATGCTTTTTTGAGTGCTAAATGTAACAATTCCAGTGAAAACAATTTTAAAAAAAAAAAAAAAAATAGACTACTTTGCAGTTGCTATATCAAACACATCTGTCTTACAGACAGTACAATGGTACAGAAAACACAATACTCACCAGTTTCCCCATCTTTGAAATCCTGCAGCTTGAAGTACATGTACAGCAAACTGACAGATATATACAAAGAAGAACACAAAGAATCTGAATGAACTGTCACTCCTGAAAGAGGGAAAAAAAAGATTAAAGTAGCCAGGAAATGAATGACTTTTGAAGTACTCTCATACCAATATAAAAAAATCTACTGCATTAAATAGAGGAAAAGTATTTTCATTTTTTGATGACGACTTCAAGTATCAGGCAGTAATTCTGTGGTTTTGTGGAGTGTTTATTTACAACTGCTTCTTCTTCTTTGATACAGTATCTTTGCCTCCTGCATCTCTAACAGAGGTGAGAATAACAGCAAGATACTATTCCTTAAGCGTTTTGTTCAGCACACAGCAGGGCCTCTTAGACTAAACATAGAAGTTTTGCTACAGTGCATGAATAACAGAAGTCTGCTCCACTTTCAGACTGAAATTTACAGCACTGGCAGTATGGGAAGAAAATATTTTATTTGTATAAGTAAATAAAATCTAATATGGAATTACTGAAAAATAAGGGAGATCACAATACTGAAGCAGCTGTTGTTTAAAACCAAAATATAGAAAATATGCTTGCTGTTTAAATTACTAAAATGTCAGCTTTTCAAAGACTGAAAGTGTTAAAAGTCTGTCAAAAACACAAATGTAAATATACAGGCAAAACCTCAACAAAGACCTCAAAACTAATGACCACATGATATATTTGCTACCAAAGTCCTAAAGAAAGCAAAAATGACTTCATTTGGTCATGGATTAAGAACATGGAACCAGATTTGGTCAGTAATAGCACTTCTTGCAGAAGGGATTTTTTTCATTTCTATTTATTCAACCAATTCAGTTCAATAACTATTTCATTTTCTGCTGAGCAGCTGAAAGAAATTTGAGAACGCAAGTAGAAGTTTTCCTCTTCCAAACAATCAATATTCACTATGAAAGGCTATGGATTTACTAGATCTAAAACCCTGAAAGATAATGTGACACTATGAACTCCTCCAGCAAATCAGGAATAATAATTACTTATAAAAAAACAAAAAACACTACTAGGAGACAGTATGTCAGATTTATAACCAGTCAATGAAAGCTATCACTTTAAAAATTCTCTGTATTTTCAGTTGATCTCAGTTTGCACTCACAAAGTGATAACACAAGCCATGAACAAAAGTTAGACAAGTAAATGAAAAATATCTCACTTTTAAGCCTTAAGGATATAAGAATCATATCAGAACCATGTAAGAATCATATCATATAGTTTAACTTGCAGTTGCTCAAGCTAATATGAAAAAAAAGTAAGTTAAACTGTACAGTTCCTCAAAGATGTGTGGGTACAGCAGTATCTCCTCAGTCAGCAAAAAGCAACACAGGTAACTTACTCTAAAAGTTGCTTAACTGCAATTTATGGCTATCAATCTTTCTTTAGAAAAATTAGTGTATTTACACTGAGAACATCCACGTTCAGTTCAATGCAAAAATAAATTCATAAGAAATACTGTAAAAGTACAGGAATTTAGATTTTTCACATGCTGATTTTCACAGAAAAAGTTCAATTTTGCATACAAACCAAACATTTTATTTTTAAACACAGATACTACACCTCAAGCTTGTGAAGTCTGCCAAATACAGGTTGCTAAAAACTGGGAAAAATACTGGAATTTGGTTATTATATACTTGTTCTACCCATTCTTAAGAATCTCGGTATCTGGCAATTGCAGACACTGCAGGTCACTTAACAATATAACATTTTTAAGCGTGGAGTTTTATGGATTTCATTCAGGAAGCCAAAAATCTAAGACACCCTTAACTACTAACCTGCTCAGATTCTTGGTGCAAAGGGATAGAAATATAATGAGAGTTTTCCTTAAAATTGTTATCAGCCCAATAAAAAAGTTAATTATTTCCTACAAATACTATGTCAATGGTAAAAACTAAGTATTTTAAGGATATTCCATGATATTCCTAAATACTGCTGTCTACATTTCAAACCCAGAAATTAAATTCATGGCAAACACACTACTTGTTTCTAATGAAATCACGTTAGAGTTAATTAAGAAAATTCTGGAACATAAATGCATTTCAACAAGTGTAATATTTTTTAAAATACCCTAAGCCAAGGTGAAGTTGTTACCTGAAGGCTCCATAAAGTGGTCTGTACCAGCAGACAAAAGAACAAGGTGTAAAAAGCAAGAACCAAAGGATACTCAATCCAAAATCAACCCCTCGTGTAGCATCAACGTAAAACCAGGCCAAACATCCAAAGATATTAAGGAACAGTGTCACCGTATGGACTGTAGAAGCAAAAGCAAAATAAGTCTTAACTAAATTATGTTTATATAAGAAATTATTATAACCATTAAACTAATACCCAAACAGAGCATTTTTAAGTAAAATATAAACATGCTGACAATAAATCAATATCCTCTCTCTGCAATAAGCTAACTGATTTTCATAGTTTTCTAACTTCCAGGTACAGCCAGTATTTCCAAGTGAAAGTACTGAACAAGAAAAAAAGTCAGGTACTATCAGAAATACGACGGAAGAAAAAAAACTGTCATAAAAATTACCATTTTCAGAATTAAAAGGATGAAAAGAGGCTTCCACAGCTGCAGTAATTGACACTTCTCATACAGTAACTAGTGGATACAGATACTTGCACTTTTCTAATATGCTGTTTGTTCACTGTCTCTTACAATCAGACAAGTAAATAAATACAGACTATCAGCCCTAATATTACAATACATACCTTCTGGATTTTTTTTTTTTTTAAAACAGAAAAGCTTATAAATGATACAAAATACATTAAAAATTTAACACTGTCATGTTCTAATTTGAAAGGAACTTTTTTTAAAAAAATCTTTTAACCAAACACTCTTTGTCTTACATGTAGTAAAGCAAAAAAACCTACTTAGTAAATATATTTCTCAGTAAAACAAAATCATGGTAGAGGTTACCTATTTAATTTCAACCAAAGGAAATGCACTGGCATTACGACTTCACTTCACTCTTGGAACAAAAAAAACATACAGCAGTAGTACAAAACGTTACAACTACTACTTCATCTAGCACAGAAGTTAGTTCTGCCAGTCACTTAAAAGATGAAAATAAATTTCTGTCTCTGTTCAGCAATACCTAATGATTCAGGAGTGACTCTGCTATCCCAGAGGACAGCTTCTGTCCTTGTACATTAGGATGAAGTACAGTATTTATAATTAAGAGTGCACAAGCAGTTCCTTGCAGCACTGGTTATAAGTCCAGAGAAATATGTTAGCCATTCTACTCGAAGGTAAGGTTACCAGAAGAAGTGGCAAGTTTATAAAGACTCTGAAAAAAGACTATTCAAAGCTCTTTGCTTACCTCTTAACTAGTGCTTAAATAAGCCCTAATTCCACTTAGAGGAAAAAAATGTTTAATCAAAATGCACATATCATTGCAGGAAGGGCTGAAGGAACTCAAAACACACTTCTGTCAGAAAATTTTGGTATTTTCCTCTAAAAGTGACCAGAAACAGAAAACTTCATACTTTTAAATACAGAGCATTTAATGCATTTGCATATATTAGCACTGTTCCAGAGGTCAGCAAAGCAACTCATGTCATAATCCTGATGCATCACGAAGTACAACAAAGAATATAAATCCAAATTCCAACTATCCTTTGATAAATAAGAGAAAGTTTACCAAGTGCTATTCTTTTTCTAGTCAATACTGGAAAACAGGGACACCCCACTGATTATGTGAAATTTACACCTTCTGGTGGAATTTGAACTTTCAGATAAATTACGTTTTTTGTAACTGCAACTAAGATAACAGGACAAGTTTCAAAAGAATAGGATCAGTGCTGAAGTGTATTGAAACTACTACTAACGCTTATTAGCATTATAAAACTGGCAACATAGCAGTCTACTTCCCTACCCTTGCCAAGAACCTCAGCTGTGAAAACTCAGTATGCTGAAGCCACAGATCAAGACCCCAGACTTCACTGACAATTCTCCCCGTTCCTCCACTCTCCCTTCTCTCTAACCGCTGAAGCTATACAGAGGCACTTGTTCTGTGAGCCAATGCCTTCACTAAGTCACCTAGACAAGCTTTGTCATTGCACGGATAGGCAGGTGTTTTCAAGTTCAGGTTAACGGTTCTAAGAACTTTCCACCTCTTCAATCTCAACCTTGAGGGCTGAAATGACCTAAGGCTTTGGCAGAACTCTCCATCATGCGATGTCTATATGACAATAACTTCATTGAACACACAGAGCTATACCAATACAGCACTCAGCACTCCTACTCTAGCTGTGGAAAAGTCTTTCGTTTGGGGACCGGGGTGCGTAGAGCAGTTGTGCTAGAATAAGAGTGAACACCTGGAAATTACATTAGCTGAATAAATATTCAGCCTCAGCATCATTTGTATTAGTATAAACCTCCTTGCATAAAAGAAATCTACTTAGATATACATTCCCTGCCTTAACTAACTACACTTAATCATTTATTAACATTCGAAAACGAATTCCAGATAAAGACAACAAGCTGCACCGAAGCTGCTTATTTTGCATCTACATTATTGAGAGAATTACTCTGCAGTCCCATTTGGGACTGAAATGGAAATATATTTTTGTAGTAAGTTTCATTTCGGTAATATTTTATCGATGGTATTCTCGGGAAACCAAAGTCCTCATCGGGATACATGACAAAAGAACGTGCCTTGTTGCAGGAATCACCTGGGCTGCGACCCTACAACCAAATGCCTCAAGTGGAATAGTATGCTTAGGGAGAAACGGTGAGTTTTGAAGCCAAAAGGCAACAACCTTGAATCATATCAGAGCGGCTTAAAATGTAGTTTAGTTTTGCTCCTTGTGTATTACACCCTTTTTGGGAAGTAGGGGACATCTGCAAACACACTTCACAAATGAAAGAAAGTATTTGCTATAGGAAAGAACAGATTCTAAAAGAGGCTTAGATCAGCACAAACATAATTCACTACTCACTTTGAAAATTTACCCTGAAAGAAGTTCAGAAAAAAATAATGTCTCTTGGTACAGAGCCCACTGGCCAGCCAACACACCTCATGTTTGTTCTCATTCTTGAAAAAGCTTATAACAAAAACAGCCACCACACACCACCAACAACAAAAACCCCATGAGCAGATAATACCAAGCTATTACAAAAAAAGGCAAGAACAGTATACAGGAACATGAGCACATACTACTAAAAATGTGAACTTTTTTTTTCTCTCTACACAGTACATTAAGACTTCAGCTAAAATATTGGACACAGTCCACACTGTCCAATTCTGGATGCTACACAAAAAAAATGCCATAATAATAAGGAATGGACCAAACAGCAAATCTGTCAGACAGCAACGAAACAATCAGAAATCTAGAAATCATGACCTACAAAAAAACATTGAGTGAACTATCATAATTTACTCAAAAGAAAATAATTAAGGGGGATAAATGTGTGTTCCGTAACAAAAGCGGATAGAACAAGTAAGATCAATCACAGCACAAGAGAATTAAATTACACACTTGCAAATACCTTCTAACAATAAAGACAGAAACACTAGAGCAGGCTTAGGGGGAATTTATGAAGATCCGTCCTTGGAGGTTCTCAGGAAATGGCAAAGCAAACATCAACACAGATGGATATATATACTATTGACTGTATCCTCAGACACGAAAACGGATGAGACAAAAGTCTCCTATAAATGAAAAAAATATCACAAAAGTTCATACGTTAGGGTGTATTTCTGCCATCACTTGTAGTTTAAGTCATTTGTCTACGAAAACCTGTAAAAGTCTTGTTCATAGAAAAAGGAAATGTTCACAAACTACACAAAGTAACAAACCCAAATGCTACAAAAGTTTTCCATGACATTAAAGAGCTCTTCAGTTTGAAACTTCAAATAAGAAATATTCTTTGAAAATCAGTACTGCTCTTTTTGCACATGCTATCAGGATGTGGGGAGAATAATGAGAAAACATAGGCTTTTGAGCTGAAAAATGTTTGGTGTCAGATAATGATCAAGAGACGTGGGACACTACACTTGTAGCAGCATACAAAGACCTAAAAATTAGTGCCCAGTGCCACAGAGACAGGAAAACCGCCATTCTAACCACAAGCCACTACAACAGCAAAGGTAGCAAAAACAAGATAGTACAAAACAGCTCCAATGGCAGCTGACAGAAGCCATTACTATTTAACTGCTGTAGTTNAAAAAAAAAAAAATCTGTGCAAAGAGAAAACCACATCAAGGAATCAGATGACTGACTTCTGATACAAGCAGAGAAATGATGAGTGAATTCACAGGAATAAGGATACAAGCAGATTTTTATTTTCATGAAATAAAGTATGTATACATCTGAAACAGATAAAGTTTCCTCAGATACATAATGGCCAAGAATAAAAATATTAAAATGGCTACTAACCAAGCCAACACAGATACATAAAAAAAAGAAACAGAAAGGTATGTTCTTAGGGCTGCTAAAAAGGGACAGAAAAACTAACCTACTTTACAAAGTACAGAGCATCCAGTACTAGATTTATCCAAATGTGATTCTCTTCACAGACCCCTAGGCCTTACAAGCCCTAGGAAGTTCTGAAAAAGGAAATAGAATAACAAGTACAGCAGCAAGTACGAGCAAGTTGGTTTACTATGGTAATGAGTGCCTCCACTATGGAAGTGTAGCCACTCTAATGAAGTATGACCAAACCATGTAGATACATTCCTGGGCAAGAAAAGTCCCAATGATTGATTCAACAGCCAGCCCTAAGGCATGGAGTTCTGTACTCAATCATTTCATTTTAGCCTGAATTAGATTTTGTCTCTCTCTTCCTTTATTGTGCCCTCTTCCTTCTTTCCTGAGTAATCCCTAAGTCAGAGAATATGAGATCTAAAGTAAGAAAAGAGCAAGAGGACTCAGTTAAAATCTCAGTCTACCTAGAAGAAAATCTGTCAACTTATTATGAGCAGAATTCATATCTGTTTTCAAATACTATAAAGTCACTGCTTCCTTTTTTCATTGCTGTAAGGGGGAAAGAAAAACACTATTAATATTCCAATTCTCACTGCCCAACTCAGGTTGTTTGAAACATATGGCACTTCTAAAATTCTGTCCTGCAAGTGGCCACAATTAGCACCTTAAAATTTTGGAGTCCTTAATCTTAGACTTGACATAAATCTTAAATGCCTGTCAGATTTATGAGAATGACTAATTACACAGTCTGCAATGGACTTAGTTACTTATTTAAAGACTAATGACCCAGCAATGAATATAGCAAGCTGTGGATGAACTGGAATTGACTTGACCTAATGCTCACTGCTTATTTTATGTGTTTCAAATACATGGTTCAATCACAATAATAGGATTACCAGATTAACAGGAAAAACTATGCACACTTGCTAAATCTGAAGCCCTGAAAAAATACACAAAAAAAAATACACTAAAATTCACATCCCCTTATTATGCTAAAAATATGTTAATGGCATCAAAGCACCAAAATCTTTGGAATTTCCTCAGTCTGAGAGTACTTATTAGGCTCTTATACACACTTGAGAAGACAAAAGGAACAAACATCATGTCATTTGTACATTTGGTTCATTCAGCATTTCTCCAATTAAACATAGCACCTGAATGTGAGCAAAATTAACCCCACAAAGATTCTTTATAGCATGCCTGGTATAAAAAGGATAGTGGTAACATGGACTGGTTCTTCAGCTAATTTACTTTTTACTACTTTTTTTAAATAGACTAAAATGATATTAAGTCCTTATTTTAAACTAAAACTAAACTAAAACTATGCAAGTCTATTAACACTGATCAAGAACTGTATTTCTTAATACATAAACTGATTTTAAAAACAGTAAAACCATTTCTAAGGTAATAAATGGTCAAATCTTGTCTTACAATAACAGTGATATTTAAAATGGAAAAATGCAACGTACTATGAACAAACTGATTTAGGGTAATCCTTCCATTTTTTCCATGGAAGTTTCTATGAAATAATTCAGTACTTTTAAAATCAAAGCTAACAAAAAGATTTCACTTAAATATTTAACTTCTGGATTTTAAAAATACATCTCATTACAGATGCTGCAAAAGCCAAAGCAGCAGGCATGTGTCATCAAATTTGAATTGGCAATTTGTTTTTTCTTTTAAAAAAATACTTACACATCCACAAATAGTACATAATCTTTACTGTCTTCTGGAACTCTACAGGAATGTCTACAGAAAAGTCCTGGTAGAAACATGGACCCACGGGAAAATTCTCAGGAAGAGGTGGCCAGTTATTTTTTCTACCTACAAATGAGAAAAAAAAAGAGCTTCATAATACAGTTCTAATCTCTGTATACTAGAAAAAAAAAATGCATTTAGACTTATTCAAATTGTTTTACGCACAAGAGTTCCACAAGCACATGGACAACTTGGGCTACCAAACCCAAGAGTTTTACCAGCAATCCTCATACAAACTTCAGAAATAAAACATGACAAAATGCAGATGAATCAAGGAAAGTAAAATATTTTATCTATGTAAAGGGCTAAGCAGGCATCTGATAGTTCCTACAAAGTAACAAGAAAACAGAAACTTTGACAAAACAGTCAGATTTGGGTAGAAAAACAATTTTTCAGAGTTCCGTCAGTTTTAAATGCACATTTCCCTAAACTCATACTCACATGCTCTCTTTGCTGAACACAAAGCCTAGAGGTAGAAAGGCATTCTTAATTCTCAGAATCCTGATATTTTTAACACCGGGGTATCCCTAACACTTTGAAATAGTTCCCAACATAGTTTACAGTCAAAGCTTTGCTTAAAAGCCCATAAACCTGAAGAAAGGCTGCTATTAAAATATTCTCAGCTACAATACAAAAAGATGCCCTTCAGCACCAATATGTTTGGATGTAAAGTTTTCAGGCAGAGTGAGGACACAACAAGAGACAACAGTATCAGACAGCTTGGATTTCCTGAGTGCTGATCAACTCACAGGCCAGGGTACACATTGTACCATGCACAGACTCTGAGATCCAGCTGAGGTAACTGTAACAAACCTTTACCATAGTATTTCAAAGTCTGGATGCAACAGATACATTAATCACTATGTTCCAAAAGTGGAGCTGAACTACGACTAACCTAAATGCCCCTTTACTGGAAATTCTGGCAACGTTTTGCTTGCAATTTCTATCTTCAACCATAGCTTTACTAGCAGTTCACCTGGTAAGAATAGAAAACTTGCAAACCTTACATACTTGTATTATCAAATTCTTTCTTTCCCCACTCAAGACAAGATGAAGCTGACAGTTCTGTCCAAAGAGGTCCATAACAGTGAGTACCTGCTGAGTTTTCTGTCTCTTCCATGGAATATTTTTTACCTAGCCTTTCAGAGCTGAGGATTTACAGAGAAAGCATACAAAAGGTAATCAGTTAATATGCCCATCCATGTTAAAAACTGCTTTGGGATACCTTACATGAAAAATATCTGATAACAACTCAGATCTTTATTCTGCAGTATTCAGGTATTTCTTTCAGGACTGAAAGTTTCGAGACATAGTCATAGAAAAATCCAGATATCTCATATAATTCAAGCTAGTAAGACAGTACTTGACGTGCTTTTCCTCCCCAGTGGCACAGGTTTCATAAATTTCAGCTAAGACTGAAAGACAGCTTGGTAAGATGGTTTGATACTATATGTATCACTATCTTTACTCATATTCCAAGATTGTATCATGATAAGCAAAGATCTACCTCAGAGTTCTTTCATTCAATCAACGTTACCACCTCAAGGCCTATTAACCTAACTTCAATGATATGACTACAGTACAAAATCACAGAATCATTTAGGCTGGAAAAGACATCCAAGACCATCCATCCCAACCTTTAACCTAGCACTGCCAAGTCCACCATTAAACCATGTCACTAAGCTCTGCATCTAAACGTCTTTTGAATACCTCCAGGGATGGTGACTCAACCACTTCCCTGGGCAGCCTGTTCCAATGCTTCACAACCCTTTCAGTGAAGAAATTTTTCCTAATATTCAACCTAAACCTCCTCTGGTGTAACTTGAGGCCACTTCCTCTTGTCTTCTCAGTTGGCACCTGGGAGAAGAGACCAATCCTCAGCTCACTATAGCCTCCTTTAATGTAATTGTATAAAGTGGTAAGGTCTCCCCTGAGCCTCCTTTTCTCCGGGCTAAACAACCCCAGCTCCCTCAGCTGCTCCTCATAAGACTTGTTCTCCAGACCCTTCATCCTTCATGAATGCAGATACCTCCAAATTACCTTCATGCAAGCAGAGAAATGGATTTTTTAGACATGCCAAAATGAACTAGCTGAAATAGGAAGCAGCATGCTTCAAACAGCTCATGTGCAATACTGCACAGAGCCTGAGGAAACTGAAGGCATGGAGCTGAGCAAACCAGACCTACCAGCTTTAAGACCTTTGCATTGTAGTTAGTTGCACATGATGATAGTATCCCAGATGTGCAGCCACGTCATGGGTTTGGCTGGGACAGAGTTAATTTTCGTCGTAGAGGCTCACAAAATGCTGTGTTTTGGATTTTTGATGAAAATAGGGGTGATGTTTTTGGTTGTTGCAGAGCAGTGTTTATACAGAGCCAAGGACTTTTCTGCTTCTCGTGCTGCCCTGCCAGCGAGGAGGCTGGGGGTGCACAAGGAGCTGGGAGGGGACACGGCCAGGACAGCTGACCCAGACTGACCAAAGGAATATTCTGTACTACATGGTGTCATGCTCAGCAGTAAAAGCTGGGGTAAAGAAGGAGGAAGGGGGGGACGTTGGGAGTGATGGTGTTTGTCTTCCCAAGAAACCGTTACGCGTGATGAGCCCTGCTGTCCTGGCAGTGGCTGAACACCTGCCTGCCCATGGGAAGTAGCGAAAGAATTCCTCGTTTTGCTTTGCTTGTGTGCACGGCTTTTGCTTTACCTAGTAAACTGTCTTTATCTCAACCCATGAGTTCTTGCACTTTTACTTTCTGATTCTCTCCCCTGTCCCACCTGGGAAGAGTGAGTGAGTGGTGGTGTGGCACTGAGCTGCCTGCTGGGGCTAAACCACAGCAAGCTGCCATTTTAAATTGAATGCAAATAGCTTGAGTACTATTGCAAAAGACCCTGCCCTGCAATCAAGACACCTCTACAGTGTTTCCAAATGAGTCTGAAAGAGTGCAAAGGAAAAAGAAAAAAATTCAAAAGAAAAACAGTATTTTTCTCCTCAGTCACGACACACAGTTCCTGATTTGCAGCATTTTTCACACAGTCACTTGGTAAAAACTTAACATCCTCTTTAGAGCCTTAAGAGCTCTCTCATTTCTGTTCAGCTTTCCTAAAGAATCTTTTAGATTTTTCACATGCTCTTCAAGCACTTTGGTGTGAACAACTGGAACCTAGTAACACAGTAAATATCATTTAAAAAATATTCTGAAACGTGAACAGGGTACCAGACTTATATTCCCTAAGATATAGATGAAAGAAAGGAACAAATCTGTCACTAAAGCCTTGGACAGACAAGTAATCGATCCAGACCATCAATGCAAGTTATTGAAATCAGGTGAAGGGCAATATATGAAGAAAGGAAATACATATTTTTTTCATGACCAAAAAAACCATTAGGTTGGAGGACAGGTACAGAGCTTTAATGAAGATATTAAAAAAAAAGAACAAAAAATGGTTTAATGAAGGGACTGTGATTCTTTTCCAAAGAACAGCAGTTCCCTATTCCCAGATCCTAGCATATGACATTCCCTGAGAATTTGAATTACTAAGTGATTATGCAGTCTGGAATTGTACCACTGTATGCTTCAACCTCCGAAAGAGAAAAAACAATTACAACAACAACAGCAAACAGGAAATGATGTGGAAATACAATGGTCATAATTCTAGATACAAGTGAAAAGACCACAAAAAGTCAAGCTTGTACACAGTGTTTTAGGGTCCTTTTCTAATTTCAACCTGGAGTTCTTCCTTTTGACATGGAATATTCATGTAACATGCACTTCTGGCATAGTATCTTCAGTTAAGACGATGTAAATCTTCTCATTTGTGAAACTGTAGTATGAAAACTGATGGTATTACACAGCACAGTTACACTTTGTGGCAAAACGAGATGCTGATTTTGATTATGGGTTCTAAAGTGTCGTGTCAAAAATTAATAATAGATACACTCTTCCTGCTATTTGCATAGAATTTTATGTCTTTAACATAGCAGAAGAAAACGTTACAAAAAAGGAAAGTTCTTCTATACACTGACAGAAGAGAAATCAAAGACATGCTACTTATGAAGTTAGTTATACTTCTCAAAATGCTTCATTTCTATTTAATAGAATTACTTGGATATTGACTTAGCATTAAAATAACTGATAGCAGAGAGTAACAAGTAACAAAGGCCACATTTAACACTGTTGCTGTGCAAATTTGCACAGGACAAGCCAGTTTTTATTGACTGTATGCACTGTTCCAAAGAAGACAAATTTTCTTTTCCTTAAGACATTATAAAAAACCTTTTTTGATCTGTTTTACAACGTCAGTGTAAAACAAAAACAGTTTCTAAGAAAAAGTTAAATTCTGCAAGTTAAAGTATTTTTTTTTTCATGCATACCCCCCTGCTGATTGAGACTCTGCATTTCCCTTTCTCTGCGATCCAGTTCAGCTGCTTTTCTTTCCAGTTCTTCTTGACGCTTTAGCAGTTCTGCCTGAGCCAAGGCATGCTCCTGAACAAAACAGGCATTGTTAGATATTGACAAAAAATATGAACACTAAATATTCCAAGTCTATCTTGCATTATTAAGCATTTCCAGTTATGGATGAAGACTGACCTTGCATTGCATGAAGTCATTCAATAACTTTAAGGCAGTATTTTCATAAATCAGTAGGAAAGCAATGCTTATTTATAAAAAGATAGTATTCCAGAAGTGTGTTTATATAATTATAACTACATAATTATAATTTAAGGGAATCTAGTGGTTCCTGGAAGTTATAGACAAACCTTTGCAATTTGTGTGTAAGCAGGTGGTTCTTCTGTTGGTTTCATTATTGCTGGCTGAGTACTGGGTACATTAGGCATTTTCACATTGCCTGGAGGAGCCTAAGAAAACAAAAGATAATTAGAGGAATCATCTCCTACTCTAATAAACATCTTTTCATCAAGTCTGTAAGAACTGATCCAGTTGTTTTAAAGAAAGTGTTGCTGATAAACTGAAAATCTGATATGCTGCCTGCGATATTTATAACCTTTAGGAAAAAGAAGATAACTATATTCTATGGTGCAGCTTTCTGCTTGGTTGTTTTTACACTGCACTACTTGTCATAAACACAAATGGAATTTTATGGATCAGTAGAAAGTAAACAGAATTTTAATTTTGTTTAGACGTGAATATGGGTAAGGACAGTTATTGTTAAAGAGAATTGAAGGATTTAACAGTGATTACTCATATTCTCAAACGTAATGTCATTTGTTAGTAATGTCTTCCCGAGCTTTCTACTTAACAAAGCCTTAAATCACCTGGTTAACTAGAGAAGCAACACACCGCATTCAATTTTCAAATTCAGGATCCATAATCTATTGCTTAACTATTCCACCAGTATTTACTGCAGTATCTAGTTTCAAGTACCTGTGGAATTCAGTCATTGGTCATTATCTATAAAAAAATGGCTTACCAGAAAGTTTTGGAGGCTCAGTTCTTTTTTCAGTTTTTTGTTTGTTTGTTTCTTCTCCTACTTATTCCTGTTTACCATCTCCTCCAACTTCCTCGACATCTCTTTAATGTTAACCAATGCCTACCAAACCAAGGAAATAACCACTGCCTAGATTAAGTTATCAACTGACCTTTATGAAAGCAGATCAGTATAGCCTTGCTATGATAATATTTTATTCTTAAATATACTTGGCAGAAAAGTACAATTCGCATCTATCTTTGCGTAGAGACTGCAACACGAAAGACTTCCCTGGTCTTTAATCTTGTAAGACATAGAACCATTTGTTCCTAATAAGACTGAAATCCAGAACAAAAACATGGTGAGAAGTGTGATCATTTAAATACAAAATGCTTAAAGCAGAAACCAACTAAATACCTCTAACTGGGCAAATCATAACCTGGCCCAGCTTATATGGGTATTTTCCAACCATCTTTTGAAACACATTTCAATACATTGAGGAAGAAACACCCCGCCTTAGAAAATTCTACCGATGTAATATTGCAGCATATCTCAGCAACATCAGCTGTTTCCAGCATTTCAAAATTATCTTTCTACTTTATACATCAGCATCTAACAGAACACAAAGACATTAAAGAAGTCTTTATTTTTTCAGAAATAGTCAGTGATTTAAGCTTTTCATCCTCAGAAAGATTACTCAGTGTTTTTGGGATGAAGACAGCCAAAGTTGGTTAAAGATTGTTAGTATGGCTATTCCTTATGCTGGAGAATTCTGCGATGACAAAAGGCCTCTTGTATGAGAATTCCTACAAAAACCAGACAACCATCAAGAGTCTTATTGTTGCCCAATAAACAGTTCTGATTCGTTACCTGGTGTGCAATAAGCCAATTCACACACTAGGTTGAAATATTGTTTATTTCAGAATCACACAAGACTGAGTACCACGTGGTTTCCTACAAAGCTGGCACCCCTAAGGATTTTCCACCACTCTTTATACAATCCCTTATCACTACCTTTACATGTTAGTACAGTCTTCTAGCTTCCAATCGATTACTTAATGAGGATACTGCTGACAGAACAAAATCATCTGCACATCCTCAAAGAGGAAGGGTCCCTTGTTGGGCCCGGGTCTCCCAACCTAGGGGCATGATTTTTACTATTATAATGAGAATAGTTCACAGATAGTTCACAGCAGAATACCCTTATCTTTGTTTTCTAGCCAACTACTCATATTATGTTGATTTGCAACATCTTCAAGGGCATAGGTGTTATATGTTCCTCTCAAGAACGTTTACACAATTGACTTCTTGATTAACAGCTCCTTTTTAATCACCCTAGGATTGCTTCAAGGCCTGGGTCATCTTGCCCTTTGCCTTCAAGTATATATCTTATACCTTCAATGTAAAATGGAATTAACTATTTACTGACATTATCATCTTCTACTTCAGACATAAGATACTTACAAACCCTGAACCAGAATAACAAAAAGCTACTGAACAAAAACTCTATACATTATTCAGTGTAGGCCAGAGCAATGCTAAAAGAGCCAAAAAAAAATCTGGTTATTGTAGCCCTGTGGCTGAAGTAACAATGGCTTTGAAAGCATAACTGATAAGCAGCAGCCTGCAAGACTATGGAGCATGACTGCCTACAGTCTCCAGTAAGGATTCCAGCAGCCTTTCACAGACACCTGCAATAGTGTTTAAAGGTGGATTGGCAGACTAGAAAATATTTGAACAATGAATTCAAATATGGTTATCCTTTAAAGACACTTTGTCCAAACAGCCTGCAGAGCTGTTAATGATTGGAACATGTATATGCTTACAAATAAAGGAACCAATTGTAATGCTTACTAGAGAAACATAATTGAAGATTATACAGCATATATACCACATTAATATGAGGAACTGATTACGTAGATGATTCTTCAGGTTCAGATTTCTGCATTCTTTAGAGTCCACTGTATGCCAGCTGGTCATCTATCTACACAGTGTTTGACTTGCTGTCTGCTATGCACATAACGACGATTGTGAAAAAAATCCAGTGCCTAGGTAAAAGCCTGTGCTCCCTGGACTAAATGAGACTAAAACAGAGATTTGGAGCTGGGGTTATGCATCCTGGGATCCTAAGAAAGTCGAGAGGGGCTGGGGGACAGAAGTTGTTACAGGATGTTATAAAAGCTAACACTTCCAGCAGACTCTGAGACTGGGGACTCCTCTGGGACTCCCACTCCTCCTGTGGACTTTTCCTACTGCTGGAGTCCAGCCTAGTGCACCTTGATACCCTGAGGGCTCTTTGTCTGAGGCTGATGAATGCAGCTACTGCTTTCCTGTTTCCACATTTGGATTGTAGCAGGGTTGAACACATATCCCAAGGTCCACAGAAATACACACCCACACTGAGAACACTAACACAGCCAGCTACATGAGCTGCCACAGGCAGGGCACTGCCTTAAACAATGCCTCCACAGAACACTGTCAGAAGTAACATAAAACATAGGCATGCAGTCATGTGCTATTCCTCCTTTGTCAGGAGGTTTTGACACCACAGTCACACAGACCACTGCTACGTGGGGTATGATCACAGCTACTGGCACCCAATTCTCTCTAGTCCATCCAGTTGCTGGTATCCAAACCTTGCAGCCCCTCACAGATGGGGTAGAGTGAAATTTCACAGAAAAATACTTAAGAAAGGATTTAACAAAAGCTGCAGTGATTAGATGCATGGCTCTGTCAGATGAGTGTACCGACAGACTGCCCTTGTCTGCTAAGAATTCAAGGAAAAAAAAACCCAACAACAAAATTTATGTTTAGTTGACTTTTTCCTTTACTTGGCCAGTAAAGAACTTGCACCTTCTTAAATCCTTTTAAGATCTTTTTCTGAAGTACGACAACCGTCACTTTTCCTTCCTCTGGTGTGACACCAACTGAAGTACATTCCAGTTCATGTTTTAGCAACTTTCCATTTCATTTTTTTTAACACTTGATTATTACTTGTAAGAAACAATTCATTTAGCTTTTTCATACATCATTAACCTCTATTAGTATTCTTACAACCTTAAAGATGGTGGAAGCTTCCTCCTTCCAGGAAAGAAAGTTTCCCAAGATGTTCTACAACTGTTTTCCCTTAGAGCTTTGAACTTGCCTTGTAGTTTCACACTTGCTTGCCGAAGTTTAAGCTCTTAAATTTTCTTTAGAAATAACTTCCACTTTTCCAAATGCCATCTAACCCCAGTAGCACACTTGATACCCACTTTTTGTTTAAATCAAAAGCAGCAAAAAGTCAGCATGATTAGTCTCTTCCTATGTGGCATCTACACGGCTACAAAATCTAGTACTTATATTTGAGCTATAGTAGGTATAACTACACCATTCATGAACGTTATTGAAGCCTTATTTAATATCACTTGCTGCAATTAGTGCATGGTGTAAGAAAAAGTAGAGGAAAGTTTGTAAGATAGTCAGAGGTGATAAGGAAGGTGTAGGAAAAAATTACATATCTGCATCAACATCATTAGTTAATTTTTCCTTGGTTTATTCCAGGATTTCTGCTAGGTTGATACATGTTAAGAATGAAATTCCAACAGAATTCACATTCTGGCCACTGTCTTCACAGGCTACAGTTACGGTAATATAGTACCATTTTGTCATTAGGCACAGAAAGAACTGTGCACGTTTTTGTACACTACTGTGTCTTCAAAATTACTCATCTTAGCATCATAATGTGCATACAGCGGAATTAAGTGCAATTGCTCCAATCGATCGCTAACAGTGGAAGTTCAGTATTGGTTTAATATGTTTATTTTTCCAAGTTACTATTCAAATATTATAATTCCATGTACTATCATCACAGGTATTATAATCCATCTTCCATTAAGAAGCTAATGAAGAAATCATCGTAATATGCAACCATTTTAAACTCAGGTTGCACTAAGTCTTCCTACCAAACTGAAGTAATCATTTTTATACTTCCAATCAAAACTAAGAAGCAGTGAAGAAAAGCCCCACAGCTACTTAAGATGAAACAAACAGAAGCATCCAGCTGCCCTGGAAAATCATCATTCAGCTATAAAAAAAAGGAAATACAGCTGTAGCATTCCAGACTTTCCTAGAAGGAAGAAGTACTGAAAGTAAAGAAGGTACATCTTCAAGCTCTAGCATGGTACTGCATATCTGGAGAACTGCATGGACTTAAATAAAAGTACAGCTAGCACACAAGATCATTTATTGTTGGACAGACATATGTAGTAATGAAAGGGTACAGGAAAGAAAAGGAAAAAAATGTTATCTGCCATACAACTGTGTGAGAAACCAGTTAACTTCTTCATAAAGCCACAAATAATTTATTTTGTCCTGCAAATAAGCGTATTTCCTAATATTCAGCAATCACTGGAGAAACAGAAGTTCAATCAAATGCATGCAGGACAAACAGGCAAGAAGCAAGGAGAATAGAGATTAGGCACAGTAAGCCTTAACGCAAACAGGGTACTCAAAGGAGTGTTGCTTCATCCACGCAATTAAAACATACTCAATAAAAGTCAAAGAAGTAATCATTTATTAGCTAGTAGACAAAACAGTAAAACAGAGAGTTCTTTATACAGTTATTAAAAAGGCACTACAAAGGAAAATTCTACACGCTCACTTTGCATTAATTTCCAAATACAGAGTAAGCACAGGTTTGCTCTAACTGCCATCTCTGAAATTAGCTCAATTGAGAATTAAGCTAACTTCATTAAAAAAAGGTCCAAAACCAATTCCAATAAAAATCCTTATTGGAGCATTAGCTAGCTTACAGTAAGTTCTTTACAGTCGCCATGTGGTAAAGCATTTACAAGATACTGCATTGAAAAATTGTCTAAAATGGCAAAGTGCTGTTGTAAAAGACTCTCGAGAGACACCACTTTCATGGGAGTCCCCACCTGGAGTACTGCGTTCTGCTCTGGTGCCCCCAACATAAGAAGGATGTGGACCTGTTGGAGCGGGTCCAGAGGAGGGCCACAAGGATGATCAGAGAGCTGGAGCACCTCTCCTGTGAAGACAGCCTGAGAGTTTTGTGGCTGTTCAGCCTAGAGAAGAGAAGGCTCCAGGGAGACCTTACAGCGGCCTTCAAGTACCTAAAGGGTGCCTACATGAAAGCTGGAGAGGGATTTGTTATCAGTGAGTGTAGTGATAAGACAAGGGGTAACAGCTTTAAACTTAAAGAGAGTAGACTTAGATCAGACGTAAGGAAGAAATTCTTCACAACGAGGGGGGCGAGGCACTGGAACAGGTTGCCCAGAGAAGTTGTGGATGCCCCATCCCTGGAGGTGTTCAAGGCCAGGCTGGATGGGGCCCTGAGCAACCTGATCTAGTGGGAGGTGTCCCTGTCCACGGCAGGGGAGTTGGAACTAGGTGATCTTTAAGGTGCCTTCTAACCCAAACCATTCTATGATTCAAGAAGTCTAAAACTGGAAGCATTTTTAAGCCATTTGGGAAACCAATAGCTCAGATTTAAGTTTTTTTAAACTCACCTCCATTGCCAACCATTTAACATAGACAAAAAACTGTACATAGTAAACATATATCTTACTAAGGAAATATTATTACCAAGTGGTCAGACTAGGGCTAGTCACAGGAGCAAGCTATTTGCTATTAAGAACCAAAAGCCAACAATCAATGTGTCAGGTCACCTCAAATGTTTTACCAGAACAAAAGGTGCAAGTGACACATTTTGTCAATAACTATCAAAAACTAGGTAACTATCATTAAACTAGGTAACTGCAGGAACATAATTTTGAGAAGTGATGGACACTTCATAGAGGCACGTAGATACATAAATACTAAACAAGCAGAACAGTGTACTACTGTCTGCATACTTCTGTCTCTCTGTGTTATTTTGTTTTTTATTGACAGAGGATTTCTATGAATAAAAATGCTGAGGCAGCTTTGAAAGAAATGCTTGATTCATTCACTTGTTTACCAGGTAACTCCTTCAACCTTGACTAACATCTCTGCCCTCGTGAGGCCCCACTTGGGAGTCCTGCATCCAGCTCTGGAGACCCCAGCACAAGAAAGACGTGGACCTTTTGGAGCAGGTCCAGAGGAGGGCCAGGAAGATGATCAGAGGGCTGGAGCACTTCTCCTGGGAAGAAAGGCTGAGAGAGTTGGGGATGTTCAGCCTGGAGAAGAGAAGGCTCTGGGGAGACCTCACTGCAGCCTTTCAGTATTTGAAGGGGGCTTATAGAAAAGATGGAGAGGGACTCTTTACATGGGCAGACAGTGATAGGACAAGGGGGAACTGTTTTAAACTAAAAGACAGGAGACTTAGACTGGATGTTAGGACGAAATTCTTTACTCAGAGGGTGGCGAGGCACTGGAACAGGCTGCCCAGAGAAGTTGTGGATGCCCCATCCCTGGAGGTGTTTGAGGCCAAGCTGGATTGGGCCCTGAGCAACCTGATCTAGTGGGAGGCGTCCCTGTCAGTGGCAGGGGGGTTGGAACCAGGTCCCTTTAAGGTCCCTTCCAACTCAAGCTGTTCTATGATTCTATGATAAATAAAGTAAGTCTGAGCACTTCTAGAATGTTTTCCAAACAAGACCTACTGTCTTTATAACTTAAGGTCTGCACAAAGCAATTTTGAAAATCTTCAAGTTAAAAAAATTAAATCAGTTTGTGATACAGTGAGTTAGGAGAAAAAAATCTAGACTTATCTAATATTGCTGCTTGTTGTAAATATGTTGCCTTTAAGAGCTGATCCAAGACATGCTTGAAAAAACGGTGCTTCCAGTATGGCACAGTAACAGTATATGAAGCCTTACCACTGCATTGGAAAGACATTGCAACATTCCCTATCAGTACTTCCAAGATCTGCCATAGGAAATATAAGCCTACATTTGAAAAATAATAGTATTTGAATGTTGGAAGTTATAGTGACAGACAGTAATCATCCACAGATTTTGCACATCTTGCAAAAGATGTTCACTATCAAAAGTAACCACTGTGAAATGTTACAGCACAAATTTCCTATTTCATTCCTTGTATTTTTCCTCCAAGAGCAAAAATGAACACATTGTAAATAAAAACTACACAAATTAGAGGAAAAAGCCAGCTGTGTTTCTCAGATATAAATTACTCCTTTTAGTACAGTACAACTATTCGTAGCCTGTGGACTCTTACTTAATTTCAACATTTTTCTTACTCTGAATGGAACTTTCTTACGTGAAATGGAAATCAAAAGCAAGATTACTTCCTTGGTGTGCCACATTCACTTGCTTTCAAGCAAAGAAAATCTAGAAAAGTATAAAGGACAGACTACCAGAAACCTTACTGAATAGGTGAAAAATACTATTCTGTTTTGGCCCCCTTTCAGGAAGCCACATTCCTTAAGATATCAAAGCTCACTTAAGTCAGCAAACCCAATGAATTCTCCAAATACTTTTGGGGACTATCTGTCCTTACAGATCTTCCATGATCTCTAGTTAGGCCTTCACATATTTTACAAAATCAGTTCCAAACTCTGAAAACAATACCCCACAAATCTTACTTAAAAAGTTTAACAGCATACTTAAGAAATAAATATGCTTACTGTTCTTGAATCAGAGAAAGGATTGTACTCATCTAGTCCTGGGGGAACATTTCTTGTCACTTGTGTAACAGAAGGATCCTAGAAGAGAAAACAGTTCTGTAAATGTATGGACACGTATATAAGCAACAAGTCAACACATCTTCATATCATAGAAAACTCAGCTTTTCTTTCAAGCTGAAAAAAAAAGTGTGCTTTCACTAAAAAAGCCTGTAAATATCCACCTCTTCCTCTGTGCCTGAAATGACATCATTCCATCCTGAGCTTCTTACAAATCTAGATTAACACAGAAACTCCATCTGTCATACGTTTGGCTTATAAGGAAAAAAGTTCTCAATAGAGAAGGGAAGGAAACCGTATGCTGCTATTTTGACCACTATACACTCTCTACAACTATACACCCAACAAAGACCAACACAGAAGACAGAGCTTGCTTTAACTTCTGGTTTTCCCTACCCAGAAGTCCCACCAGAACCTTCAGGAATAGGAAAATCATTTCAGAAAAATGAAGACGAGGAAACAATGCCCAACAATGCCAAAAGTACCTCTGCTTCAGCCTCTACCTGAACTGGTAAAACTAAGAAAAAGGTATAATTTTTTTCTTCAATGAACTATACTATATGGAACACTGTTTAAGAAAAGTTGCTTGAGAAAGCAACTTCAGGCGTTAACTTTTCTGTGATAGAAACGGGTAGGCTTGGTTCTGTAGAAGTACCCGCTATCATAGACCAAACTAACTTCATATGAACAAAAATTGTACTTATTCCACGTGGTGCCTGGTTCCACATACGCAATTGCTGTGGTTTAACTTAAGGTTTTTGTATTTTCAGAAAATAAGAATGGATTAGAGGGTTTTTCTTTTTTCTTTTTCTTTTTTTTTTTTTAAAAAGAGATTCACTTAGTCTATATGGTTAGTTACATTTATGTTTACATAAATATACAAAATAAGTGTACAATATTTCATATGTAGCAAATATACAAAATAGCTATAGATATATTATTTACTTATTTATAACTTATGCACAGATAATTTTTTTTTTTTATTTATTTCCACAGCCTAGTTTGGCATTAGAAAACAAACTAAAGTCTATTAAAACTGGGAAGAAGTATTTACATTTTTATACATTTGTATTTCCTTTTAAGATAGCTAAATTTAAACCCTCAATATGAAATATTTTATTTGTTAAAAAATACCACAAGTGACTTGATCTACACTGAAGTAAATATACAAACTATTAAACTACTGACAAATAAAATCTAGTTTCTTAGAAGCAGCTTTCACTACAGCATTAACTCTGCCTTGACAGCTGCAACTTAGTCTACAGGTGCAGGAATAGTATTTTCTTAATGACAGCGGTTAATTTGCTTACAGCTAGAAAAAAAAACAGGGAAGAATTATCTACCAAACCTAAAATCCTGAAGTATACAGCACATGAGAACAAGTCCATTCTTTCACTAGTAGTAGTCACAAATTTATTAAAATATGAGGCAATTTAAAAACTTCAACTATAAAAAAGCAGAAGACAAGAAGAGCATTGCTTCAAAAATCTAAAAATTTTACGTCATGTATTTTAATCGAATTCATGTGCTTATGTATACATAAAAACTACCCTTTCTGTTTACATAAAAAGCTACCACTTTTGGCTAAAGCATACATTTAGCTGAAAAGCAGTGTTTTAAAAGTGACGAAACAAGAATCAACCTGTCTCTACATGAATACAAAACAATGTTACATGCAATTAAAAATCAGCTCCCTTGCATTTGACTTATACAATAATTAATGATTTCAATAAAGCAACCCTGGTGACAGTCTCCCCAGTAAGTTAACTATATCTTCAGTTTCCATCCTAGACCTGAACGCACCGTTTCAACTAAAATCTCATGAGGTTTTACATGCACTGACAGAGTACCTTCTTGTATCATGCCCTTTCATTAAATGACTGGCACAAAATACCGTGCAGATGAACAACAAAAATAAGGGAAAGCATGTGTGGGGGAGAATATTTGTTCACAAAATTTGACTACAAATCATTTGAAACATTGAATTAAAAGATCATAATAAATAAGAGAAAAATGAAATCTAACACCTGAACTGGGTATTAGTTTACCAGACTTGCTAGTACAAGATCAGTAAAGATGAACTTCTCAAAACAAAGTTAATAAAATAAGACAATTGCATAATTCAATACAAATTATTGTAGAGAGTTTTATACATCTGAAAACTTTCACTGCACAGTGGTGGGTTGACCTGAGCAAGCAGCTACGCCCCCTCCCATTCACTCCCTCCCTCCCCAGTGGGATGGGGGAGAGAACCAAATGGACAAAAGCAAGTAAAACAAGTAAAACGTGGGGGTGTCGAGATAAAGACAGTTTAAGTGAGGGAAGGGCCGGAGGTGGGGGGGGATGTTAAAGGGCGAGGAATAACAAAACACACAAGTGATGCAAGGGCAATTACTCACCATCTTCCACCAGCACACTGATGCTGAGCACGTCTCTGAGCAATGGTTACTTTGGATTCCCCTCCCCATGTTATGGCCGAGCATGATGTTATAGGGCATGGAATATGAATTTGGGTAATCTGGGTCAGCTGTCCTAGCTGGGTCTCCTCCCAGCCTCCTGCCCACCCCAGACTACTCTCAGGGGCAGAAGCAGAGTGAGAAACAGAGAAGAACGCGATGCTGTGCAGGCACTGCTCAGCAACAGCAGAAACACTGGTGTGTTATCAACAGTGTTTTGGCCACAAATCTAAAACACAGCACCACACAGGTAGCTGTGAAAAAAATTAAATCCATCCCAGCCAGACCCAGAACATTTATTCTAGCCTTCAAACAGCAGTGTGAAATAGCAGAACTTAAAATGATCTAATCTTTGCTCATGCTTTCAGTGTGGTATTCCTTCCACGCATGCTCTCAAATCATTGCCTCTTCTACACATAAAAATGTTCAAGTGTAGACACATACGAAACTACTGATAGCTAAACATCATCCATAAACAGTAAGTCAAAATTATTAAAACTCAAACAGCGGTTAGTACTTAGCTTAGTTGCTTAAAAAGCACATTTCAACACTCCTGTGCTTCATCAGTGCATTACTAACCAAATAACTCAGCCCAACTGTGACTGTGAATAAATAAACGGACAATAAACGCAACTACTTGAATAGCTAGAATATCACAGACTCATGAGACAACCATTGAACAGTAGCAGATTTCCAAAATGCGGAAAGAGTGGTCAAGTCAAATTCAGAAAAGCAGTCTACATTTACAAATACGATATGCAAACAATCATAAATATCTGATGAAAGAAAGCCTTTCTTCCCCAACTGTTTCACAGAAAAGTGGGGAAAAAAGTTTCTTAGATCTCTTCACACAATAATTGTGACATTCAAACTTATAAGAATGACAGGAAATTTATGCTGACAGAGCTAAACAAGCTTACTGCATCAGAAGTTTTAGTTCTAGAAATAAGCTGTATACTTAAATACACACAGTGAGTACAACAAGAAGCCCTCTATCAGAAGGCCATTCTCCTTGTCAGTTAACAATTGCTGTACTTCTGCCAAATACTGCCATTGTTTGCAAAATTAGCAGCAGCTCCAAAAAAACCTGAACAACCCAGAGGACATTCAACATCAGCTCCATATAAGAAAAGTTTCACTACACAGTGTAAAATAAATAAATAAATACAGTTCTATTGAAATACACAAATTGAACATCACCATGCCAAATACTATTCAAATTCTGATCTCAGAAAACCTCTGTCTGGACTTCAGTAGAAGTTCATGGCCTGCTATCTTCCACAAGTTGGAAGACACAAAGAGAAGTAAACCAGAGATTACAGTGAAAAAAAAAAAAAAAAAAGAATAATCTCACAGTTCAGGGAGGCAAGTACTAGCCTGGAGATTTGTCTCTCTCTTATTCACTGAGATCTTCTGTAATCCTACAAAAACCACCCTCAATGGAAAGAAACAAGCTCTTCATAGTCTGGATGTTCAAGTGCAAGCTTCTGGACTTTGAATTGTTCTGAACATTTACGGTGCAGTGCAGAACTGATGCCAACAGAAGCTACACTTGACATTTCAGAACAGTACTTAGAATATTCTGAAAAGATTAGACCTGACATCCCAAAGAACATGAAGAATTACCTTACACTCACTGCATCTCACTTTAAAAATAGAGCAAATGCCAACTTATCTAGATGCAGTGAGAAAAACTGTGAAACACTCATACTCATTGCTGCAGAGTAGTAAAACATTTAATTTAGCAGTCTGTCAGGGTTCAAATACCCAATGAATTTGAACGATAAGCACCTGCAGAATGACATACTCAAAGAAAAAGTGACACTTAAATGAATGCTATCAAATTTGTACATTACATGACACGTGTATCCTGGTGGTTAAAGAGAAGTTAGAACCAGAATATTCTACAGAAATAAAGAAATCTAGGCTGGCATAACTTATTTTTCCATATTCAATATTCCACCTAGATAATTAAGTTAAAATGCATTATTTTTAAGCTATTTTTGTTTGTTACCATTAAGAAACAGAAAAAAGCCCCAAAGATGTGTTCTGACAGGTAATACACATACACCAGCACAAAGCAGCAGCATGACTGGAATCACTAAGTGTCCAGAGACCTTAACCACCTTATGCTGTATGATGTAAGGGATAAAAATTGGGTTACCGCCAGAAAACACAGTAGTTTTGGCATTTCTGTGACAGACTTTAAATATCTGATGTCAGCCACTGAATAGGGCAATTGCAGAATGCCTGGTCTGATCTCAGACTGAGATGACTATGTCCGGGTGGACTAGTATTTCTGCCCCAAACGGACCTGCCTTTCTGTTAACTCCTTGCCACAACCCAATTGTCCTCAGCCACCCAGCCAGTCCAAGCCTCTGCTCCTTACAGCATGAATCCCAGTAATTCTCACCTTGCTTACCCAGCTCCCTGTTCCCTCTTTCCACTTCACACGTCTTTCTCCAGTTTTATCTTACCCAAGCTCCTGCCAATTCAGCACCTGGAGTTTCTGATCTTTTTATTTGTCATACCAATCACAGAGCAGAACTTAAGAACATGCCATTTTTCATACACAGATACTGTAGCCATTGGTGCGTTAGAGTCACACACGGACATTTCAGATGACAATTTCAAGATCCGAATAATTTTGGAAGACTAGGGTTTTAAGAAATCAGCACAACCTAATTAACTGTTTTCCATCTTAACTTTCATTTTACCTGCTTCTTCTAGTCTCTCTCCCACAATATCAATCTCAAAGGCAAAGATAAGAATCACTTTATTTGAATCACAAGGAGTCAGGTACAAGAAGCACCCCAGTATTTACATCAATAGCGCAGAAGTCAGAAAAAAAACAAAAACAAAACCACAACACATCTACATCTCACATTGGCAAGAGCACCTATAAAACTGTTAAAAATGCCTCCTGTACTAGGTTAAGAAATCATACTCACATCATTCAGGCACAGATAAAGCTAACTGAATACCCAGTTAACTTAGAGGGTGTATAAAACCACCATTACAAGCTGGGAAGAAAAAGAAATGAAGGAAGGTAGGGTAGCCTGAGCCACTCCCCACCCTTAGTTAGGGAGCGTGCGGCTGAAATGGAGCAGAACAATCCATTCTATGGAAGTTTTTATAGCTTTTTAAAAACCAAATTGAAGGGAGCAGAGATCTGTGTTGTCTAGGAGACCAAAACTAATGTTTCATTAATACAGAAGAGATTAACAAATTAAAGACTAAAGAACTAGGTAAATCTGTAATGACTCTTTGTATTGCTGTTCTCTGGGAATGGCTCCAGCACTGGTCCACCATGAGTAAGACGGTTTGATAGCACACCACATGAAAGTGTTCTGAACGCCACCATCAGCTAACTTTACACTGTTAGTTGTGAGTAATTTCCTTTAAGCTGGTCAGTTAAGCAGAGAACTAGGAACCCTCCACCCTTTAAGATGCCCTTCAAATTGTTAAAAAACAAACAAATAAAAACCCTAAAACTATAATGTAATATATTTGAGAAGGTGTGCTTCTGTTGCCTTTTTTTTTTTTTCCTTAACTGAACAAAAAAAGTGACATCAGTGATGTTAAGAAACAGCACTCCACCTACTCTTTAATTTAGTTCAGTATGGTTTGTTTCCAAGGACTTGCAAGGAAGTAAAAACAACTTCTCATTGCAGAGGTCAAGAAACAGAGTTAATAAACATTCATTCTAAACACTGATTTGGATAGGGATTACAATGGTTTTACAACACATCAGCAACTGAAAGCTAGAATTTCGAACTAAAATTGCATAACATAAGTAGAAAGAAAAATTGCAGGAAACAAGAACAAGGGATAAATGCATAAAACAATTTTGTTAGGAAAAGAACACTGGCGTGAAAGGTAACTACTTCAAAAACAGGATAGGAAGGTAAATTTTTAACACTAGTTGGCAAGGGCAAGTAAACAAGACAACTAAACATCTTTCAAGACTTGGATCATGTTACCAAGAGTGTTGTACATCAAAAGAATATAGCAATCATGTTTATTGGGAAAACAGGTAACACTGCAATGCTGTATTTTGTATTTGCAAGTGACAGCTTTTTTTCATTATTATTGTTCAATTTCCATGGGATTCACAGGACAACATCAAAAACAAAACAAAACAAAACCAAAAAAAATGAGTAAACTAACAGAAGTACACCTGGCTAATCTTTGGAAAAAGGACTAAAGAGAAACAATACACCATGAATGCAGAAGTGGATTTTAAAAGAGGATTTATTATTTTTGGTGAATAACATCAGAACAAGAAAATATGGAAAACAATTCAATAACAGCTCCTTTAATACAACTCAGAGAAGAATAAGCTGCTGTAAGAAATTCTAGAAACATTCATTTTTGACCTTAGTTTATGTTAAGTTCAAAGGAAGAGAATGATCTCTTAATGACAAGAGTGGTTTTGATCCACACTGAGAAAACAGTTCCCCTCATCACAAAAACTCTTAGAAGCCTGATTGTATCAATCCTGTCATATTCCTCGAAGACATTAGTCACTGGCCACCCTTCAGCTCTACCACCCTTCAGCTCTATCACCTTTCAGCTCTACTATCATACAGTTTTTGTCACTTGTTTCGAGATCCTCAAAAATAACTTCATCCCACCTGCTTTAACAGTCACTGATACCATCCAGCTTTTACTGTTCCGTCTTCAACATTTAACATCCCATAATCACCTTCACCTAGCTATGCATCTTCCCCTTTGCTTTTTGTGCTTGGAAAGAGGTTCCCAGGGAGCAAAAGAGGTACAGCCCCAATTTTATCCTCCAAACTACTCAACATGCACAGCAAAGACGTTATACCTTCAAAAAACCTGACTGCATACAGACTAGAAGCAGAAGCTGGAGGTCTAGCAGGACTGAATCCAGACTGGTGAATCCACCTTAGGGAAATCATGAGATTAGATCTATAAATCCACCAAAGTCAATCCTAACCAACTAGGACTTCTTATCCCTACCACTCCAAATGAAAGGCTGCTCCAGTATTTCAGTCCCAAAGATTAGAACCCTTCCAAGTTTTAGTCTAAATGTACTACTGATCAATTACTCCCATCTTCAAGTACTGTATAAACTTTCATTTTAAATTAGGTCTTACCTCTCATGACTACGTGTCCCCAACCAAATTACCCTATAGCCTGTGTTTTGCTGCATGAAATGGATATACTCTTTTCATTTCAAGATAGGCTCTCCACTGATTATCACAAATTATTTCCTATACCCACTACATATTAGCTTTTCCTAAATGTGAATAATACTAATTATGCACATTCTGGTAACAAGTTGTCCTGAGTATTATTTGACATAAACACTTGCACTTCCTGCTCTCTACTGAGTACTTCCTAAGATAAAACCACTGGCTCAGAAAATTAAACAAAAATGCAGCAAAAAAATGCCTGAAACTATGTTAATTGGCCTGAGGTTTTTCTGACTTCTTGATCAAAACGAAAACTATCTATCCCACTCTTCATAAAGGAATGAGCTCTGGAGAGCAATCAAAGCTATTGCTGTTCCAGTTGAAATTCTCTATATGATATACTTCGCTTTCAATATGTCCTCATGAGCATTCTTGGCAAGAGATTTCTGACAAAGCTTACCTTTTGAGAACAAAATAGGAAGAAAAGTGTATTTGGCCAGCAAAGGCTATCAAAGCTTTTTTCCTTTTGTGTTAACTGTTGGTTCTCAGCTTTTTAAAATTAGGAACTGACACTTGGAGAAGAATATAGCCTGCATACGAAGTGTGTGTTTTTCAGTCCCACAACACTGTCTACATTCAGCCAGATTAAACCTCTGAAATTGCAATTTGCACATTTCATAAAGATTTGGTAAAAATCAAACAGCTAAACTCCCCAAAGACTTCCTCCTCATTCATGCCACAACAAACTGCACACAGACAAGTTTCAAGAAGCTATTCATGTTTTGATGCAGTGTCAAACATTGCTGGTTTTTCATGCTTTATTTCTCCCTTCATCATTGTAAACCCAAGGAAGATTAAAATTACAGGAACTTCACAAATGGCAACTTAATTGAGATTTGCCTGTTTCACTGTCCTAATACATTAATAGTATAAACAGTTTATATTTAACAGTACAAAGGAAACCTTAACGCCTTGCAGTAACAATAATATATTTTAACCTATGATTAAAAAACACTTACATGAGAAAGAACTGCCCTGTAACATGTAACACCTAGAAAAATTCATAGCAAGTACAGAAATGGTCTTTATTTTGCCTCTAATAGAAGTCTCTAAGTAACCGCCAGAACCGTTCTTTCACAATTTCAAGTTTGACATGTCAATCACTGATCAGCCATTTACCCCCTATGCTGGGCCTCTCCCTCGCCCCATCCCCCCAAATGATATTCAAACATTTTCACTCTAGCACCGCCAGAACACAATTATCAAATACGATACTGCAAAAGTAGACAGCTGGGGTTTCTTACACTTGGCTCTCAAGTACTGCCCACTGTAGGCCACATTATCTGATAGAAACAAAGCTCTGAAGGGTTCTGAGCTACTAAGCAAGCCAAATTACCCACCTCTGAAATTAAAAAGAATGTCATAGGCTCCCAAGGCCAAATTTGTCCTGAAGGCCACACCAGTACCATCTTGCAATGGCGTACTGGATGACTAACAAAGCACCACGTTGTGGTTTCACACTGATGGCTAGCTAAACACCACCACACCACTTTCTCACTCCCCCTCCTTAAAGGAACAGGGGAAGAAAATATGATGAAATAAAAAAAGCTCAAGGGTTGAGATATGGACAGGGAGATCACTCACCAGTTACTGTCATGGGCAAAACAGAGTCAGCATAGGGAGATTAAAGTAATTCATTGCTGTCACTAGCAGACTAGAGCAGTGAGAACTAAAAGCAAACTAAAAACACCTTCCCCCATCCACCCTCTTCTACCTCCTCCCTCCGAGCAGCACAGGGGAATGGGGGCTGCGGTCAGCCCACATTGCTTCGTCTCTGCTGCTCCTTCATGGTCACTCTCTCTTCCCCTGCTCCAGCGTGGGGTCCCTCCCACGGGATGCCGTCCTTCCCAAACNCGTGGGCTCCTCTCCACGGGCTGCAGCTCCGGCCCGGAGCCTGCTCCTGCAGGGGCTCTCCATGGGCTGCAGCCTCCTTCAGGCCGCATCCACCTGCTCCTCCGTGGGCTCCTCCACGGGCTGCAGCGTGGAGATCTGCTCCGTGTGGTACCCCATGGGCTGCAGGGGGACAGCCTGCTCCACCATGGGCCTCACCACAGGCCGCAGGGGAACTTCTGCTCCGGCGCCTGGAGCACCTCCTGCCCTCCTTCTGCACTGACCTTGGTGTCTGCAGGGCTGTTCCTCACTCCTCTCTCCCAGCTGCTGTTGCGCAGCAGTTTTTTCCCTCTCTTAACTCTGCTCTCCCAGAGGCACAACCAGCATCGCTCACTGGCTCAGCTCTGGCCAGCAGCGGGACCCTTTTGGAGCCGGCTGGAGCTGGCTCTGATCTGACATAGGGCAGCTTCTGGGTTCTGCTCATAGAGGCCACCCCTGTGGCCCCCCTGCTACCAAACCCTTACCACATAAACCCAACACAAGCATCATGTCTCTCTCTCAGCTATTCTCAAAACTCACCCCTTCCTCAGCTCTGAAAGGTGTGGTATGTTCCCCTTTGTAATGTTGAAGTCTCTAATGCAATACTTTCTAAGACTTCACTGAAAATCTTAAAAAAAAAAAAAAATGCAGCAATAACCAATACTGAATATCTATTAAAACACATTGCAGTTTTAATTGATTATGGTGCAGTAATAGTGTTGATGAAGTACAGCCTTGAAAACTAACTACCATGTAGGACAGTTAAAGGACACTTTCAAAGTCCTAATTTTCAGCATTAAATTATGCAAGATTGAGGAATTTATAAATTTTTAAGCCATGAAGGGAAACTAGACAATAAAATCAGAAAAGTGCTTGTATTTTGTGTTCTTCACTAATTTAAAGACAAACAAATTAATTGGGTACATTTTAAAATCACCTAGAAGAATTAAAACTAAGTTACGCATACAGGCACACAACACTTCAAGTAATTAGGGTCCTGATCCTTCAAAAATAATTAAGTCTTCCCTTTCTTGCTGCAAGTTTCTACCACTTTAGTTTCACTTTAACAATAGCAGCAAGGTGCAAACTATACAGATTCTGCTGCTATGCAAGGCAGCAGTCACCATTTCACTATTAGCTTTAGCATCAGACCTTCAGCTCGTACTTCCTGACGAACCAGGCAGAAGATTAATTTGTGCTCATGTGAGTCAGATTAAGTGCAGTATCCAAATGATCACTGAACAAGCTCTGTAGTAAAGTTAAGCTCTAACATATACTTAGCACCAGTGACTCAAGTAATCCTGTGACCTCAGTGGGAGAAACTCAGGCATCTAATGCCATTTTTAGATATCTCAGATCATGTCAGACATCCACACAAGAAGGGCAGTTATGATAGAACTATGAAATACCCAGTCTTTTAAGCAACAAACTGGAGGTTAACCACTGTTTGGATACCTAATCCCCCCCAAAGACACTACTTTCATAATTAACATTATATACTTCCAAGGGTTTCCATAATTACGTGCTTCCACACTATAACAAGACATACAGTATTCTGTTCAATCGTCATCCATATTACTTAGTAGTTTTTACCTGAAGGTCATAATTCACCTGTAAACACAAATATATTTTACTTTTCAGTCCTACCATAATTTCTATAGCATCGAATACCTCCACCTGCTCAGACCTCTAATCATACCAGAGGAAGTGACCCAACAGAATTCATCACAGGACCAAGTTTTTAAGTCCTGATTCCGCAGTCCCTCAGAAGTAACCACTTCACATGTTTGGACAATTGTAACACTTGGCCTGCAAACCTTTTGCAGTTTGTCAACCAAGCCACAACGGTCTGTGAAATTCATCTCTCTACTTAAAAAAACATGAATTTCTTCTCCTAGTAGTAGTAGTAGTAGTATCATTCACTTAAAAAAAAAACAAACATATTTTGTAGTAGTTGAGTTGCTTAATTGTTTCAGAGTAAATGAAACTTACATTGGATTTCAAGACTGCAGTTTCAGAACCTTTGTATCAGTATCACTTCCCAAGACAAAAGACTATAACCATACCCTATCCAAGCACATAAAAAAAAAAAGGCAAACCAAAGAGACAACCACACTGGAAAAGGTTTAAGCTGATTTTAGAAATTTACCTATGGTTTGTCAGACAGAATTTATTTCATGTTGTTTTCATCTCTTCAAGAATAAATTGTCAAAACATCAAAGACAACCGTGCTCCTCCCAGGCAGTCAGATCCATGTCATCACTGAGGACTTGCCTGTTCATCATGGAATTGTTGGATGACCGTAGTTACTTTCGCTGGACCTGATCCTGACTCAAACTTGACTTCCTAGCTTGGCCTCAGGTCTGCCCCCTCACTATGGACTTGTCAGGCACTCTTGACTCCCGGAAGAACACAGCTAGTATCAGTGGACTTACTCTGCTCACCCTGTGTGGGTGAGGTGGGACTCCATCACTTGCCAGCGAGAACGGTACCAAGTGTGAATTCATTCTCACAAGACAGAACAAGTGTTTCTCACTGAAGGAAATAAAATCACTTTCATTATTAGCCCATTTTCATTTATGATACTTCAGGTTACACCAAACGTGTATTTCTTTACAATGCTGCTACATCAAATTATAGCAGGATCATCACGTCTTCACTTGTATGGTACATGAGTGCATTTTCTTTTGCACAACTTCAATTAGTGACCACAAGCTTTTTAACATTAGAATGTTACTCGTCTGTTTGTTTCATTACCCTTTGTCTTTCAAACCAAAACATCTCTTGGTTTGGTTGGTGCACCATCCAGAGGACAGCTATTTATAGAGGAATACTGTGACATCAAAAGCATATCGGTCTTTGGGTTCATTTTGAGGTTTTTTGATTTTTGATGTGGTACTCTTTTAAAAAGAGAGGTTAAGTAGCCATCATCTCAAAATCTACAACGCTTCCTGATCAATCCAAGCAAGCAAATACTTGAAACAAGAAACTCTATTTTACAAACTAAATTCCTCTACTTCCAGGAGATACCAAACCAGAAACGTAATTTAACTCTTTTGGAAACCTAAAATTAACTACCCAAAACACTGAGCAAACTAGATGTTTCTGTCTTTATCTTCCCAGAGAACACTTTTTTTTTTCCACTCAACGTCAAGCAAGAATCTCTGTTGAAATCTTTCTATTAAAAGGCAAGAGAACAGTCATAGGAAACCTCACAAGCAGATCACAGACAATTAGTAAAACCAAAATACTTCAGAGAAAGCAGAATCTGTCTTCAACCTTGGTAACAACTCTTCCATGTGATGCCCCTCCCTTCTTTCTCTGCCACGGTAGTTTGAGATTTTACACAGGCACAGGAAGTGGCTGCAAATGTCAGGAAAATAACTTATCTCATAATTCATAAAATTACCAAGCACAGACAAATAATATGAATAAATCTGAATAAGGTGTTCAGCCAACATGACTTAGGTTGTCAGGGTCCATCTGGAAATACTAGTTCTAAGTGTAAAGTATCTTAAAACACATACAGTCAGACTAAACTGAAACCCAGACACGCATTAATTTCAAAGCTGTCATGCCAACAAGATGACTGTCAGGGTTTTGCTTATACATGAGACCTTCTGCCCCTTCAAGTAAATATGTGGATGAGTAAAGGTATGCAGCATTACCTTTTGTGGACAGTGCAATGAGACAGAAGTTAGCAGAGAACGAAATAAGCAGGAAAAAAAAGCCTCCAGAAAAGAAAAAACCTACAGCTTTCCTGAAACAACTTCTGCAAGTATGAGAAATCCAGAACTATGTTTCACAGGGAGCTTCAGTTTACAGGCAAGTTGTTTTAGAGTACTTTTATCATGACGCATTGGAGATGAGAAGCAGAGTGTGGATTTTGCCTAACAGCTACAACAGAAGTCGCTCCCCGAGGAGAAATTGGAATAAACTACGGCACTTTAAGCAATGTCTTCAAACTGTAAGTATGGCTGAGGAAGGTCTCTAACTTAGGTCTCAGAAACACTACATAGGACAAGTCACCGGGGCCAATGAGCCATGCAAGGGCAACTACACTGCTTCCAACCCTGTTTCCTCTTTGGGTATCTGTACATAATAAATTTGCTATATGTTATTTTCATCACTTTTACAAAAAGTGAGAAAAAGTATCATGTATTTTTGTTGCTGAAGACTTATTCTAGAACAATGACACCTTTTGGCACTTGGTGCCAGGAAGTACTTAAAGAACAGTGCTCACAGCCATTGCTGGCAGTCCAAACTACTGTTTGTGGCAACCTCAATGCCTGGTCTAATGTTCATCTAGAACATCAATGCACAGAGCAAAACACGAAGTAAAAACACAGTGGCTAGCCTAAAGAATACATTGTACTAAATTTTATGACCATAAAAACTAAACAAAGATGACAGACTCCAATGAAGAAGGTAGTCAATAATAACACTCCATGCTTCCAGCAGGTACTTGTACAGAAGTACAGTTGAAATGTGACAACTCAACTTCTCAAGGGCTTAATTATTCCAGCTGACATCCTAAACTCAGTGACATACAGTACTTCTGTGTTTTAAACTGCCAGCATGACATAAAAATGAGGCACAAAAAAGTTCACTACTATTACTGAAGCAGCTGAACTGGACTCAAATAATAAAGAACAGATAAAGAGTGGAAGCATCCAAGGAGGTCAGCTCACCTTGACAGCTGAAGCCAGAACAGTGGGTAAGGAAACAATGCTCTGCTATATGCCAGGTCAGTAGTGCAAAAACTAAAACCTTTAGAATACACTGTAACACAGCATTTTAAAATGCAGGGCCGAACTTACGCTTAGCCTTCAGAACCCCATGTACTTCAGAGATAACCTAAAGAAGCAGGTAAGATTCATGGGGGCTGGGAGACACCAAGAGAGGGAAAAACGGGTGAACTCGCTGAAATATGTGGGTCAGTCAAATAGAAGGAAAAATGCTGCAGTATTACACACACGCATGCATCTGCACCAAAATTAAGATATCTTAAAAAAAAGGAAAAAAATGCACTTGAAAAGCAATTCATATTATTTCAGCAGCAGAATGGAAGACGAAATAGGGAAACCTCAACTCGCGAAACAGCGATGTCCGTTTCTAGGGCTCCCAAAAAGGCTGCTCCTCCTACCAGTCCCCAGAGCCGTCGAGCCCCGAGCCCCGCGGGGGGCAGGCCCTCCGGCGCTGCCTCTCAGCGCCCCACCGCCACCCCCCGGGGGGCAGCCTCCCCCAGGCCAGCGCTAGCCCGCGGCACCGAGGAGACTCCCTCCTCCCGAGGCGGCGGCGGCGGGGCGGGGCCGGGTCCCTCCCGCGGGGTGCTGCGGGGTGCCCGCTC
>VXAL01011427.1:693-28801 GCA_013399475.1 Chauna torquata | reverse complement strand
CCCCGCCGCCGTCACCAGCCGCTGCGGCCCGGGCCCGAGCCCGCCCCCCCCGCCACCGACCAGCCAGCCACCGAGCGCCGGCCTCCCAAAATGGCCGCCCCGGAAATGATGTCGCGGGGCGGGACGGCGCTGGAAGGGACTGGGAGCGCCGGGCCCTGGGGCGGGCAGCAGGGAGCAGGGCAGGAAGAGCCCATTCCCGGCGGAGTGGGGGGGGCCGCTACCGCCGCCGCCTTCCCTTGTCCGCACCGGCCCGGGGCCGTGGGGGAAGGAGGCCCGGGGCTTCCCGGCGCTGCAGGCGGGGAAGAGCGGGCCTACGGGGGCAGCCCCCATAGGGTAACCGCCTGCGCGGGGCCGAGGGTGCGGGGTCCCGGGTGCCTCACGCGAGGGTTCCGCGGGGGCTGTGTGTGGGGTAAGGCTTTGAACCGTGGTTACAAAGTCTTGCTTCCTTTGGTGGGCGCATCGGAAGAGCTGCGTGGAAGTGATCAACCAAACTCGGCAGCCGACGGGTTTCTCTGTGCGGTGATGAACTGTGGCACTGGCCTGAGCATCCGTGAAGGTTGTCCGGGAGGGGCTTCAGAATGGTGACAGCAGAACTGGAGGAGGAGGCAGCCTGGCTTTGTGCTCAGGGCACGGGTTGTGTGGGGGCTTCAGAAAGACGTTGCAAGTGCTTCCTCAAAAATGCTGACACTGCGGTTTGAAGACTGAGGAACCTGGTCAGAGTAAATGGGAGCAACTGCTGGGGGCACTGAAGAAGTTTTGGTTCACAGCTTTTGTTGAAATATGAGATCCTGTATACTGGATATCAAACAATAAGTCTACATTGATGCAACACTTCTAAAGCCAGTGAATCCTGAATTCTCTTACGTGCTTTCTAAAGAAATTATTTAAACTTTCATTAAAATGCAAAAAAAAAAAAAAAAAAAAAAGAGGAGTTTGGGACAGCCTGTAATCTACTTAACAGAAATTGCTATGAGAGTAAAATCGACCTTTCTGGTATTCAAATATAATCCCTCCCCACATTATAATCACAAACCAACTATGGAGCACACTATTGGGTTCAGTGAAGGCTGAGTCAGAACATTAATACTTTTTTTGTACTTTAATGGCTCTACGTTCATTGCTATCATATATCATTGGCAGTCATTGTGATGGTGGTGTTCCGTCGACAAGTCAAGAAAAGTCCTACGTGTATGAGAGAATTGATTTTGTATGGATCTGTAACAAAAATAATAGTTGCTGCAGGCTTGCTCTAATTTATGCAGAAGTTTCTCAATTATTGTTGAAGGACTGTCAGATACAAGATGATATGCAAATGGAACAACTCAAGAAAGCATAGCTTCTAAGGAACAAAACACTTTCAACTTTTTTGTTCCTATGAAGTGTAAAATACTTCATGCTTCACAAAGCACAAAGGCAGCTGTTTTACAATCACCAGAAGTGCATTACAGTATTAGACAAAGTCATTCATATAGCTCGCTTATTGTGACAGCAAATTCTATCCTGTTGTTTTCCAACTTTTGCCCATGGCTTAATATATCATAGCTCAATGATACATGGTGATAGTTCAAAAGCTGTGTGCACTGGCAACTGTATATTTGTTCTTCTTTCAACTGAGCATGAATGAATGAATGCATGCACGAATCAGTGAATGTTTGACTGAAAAGAGCATGATTTCCTGTGTGGCTACTGGTGCTTCAAATGATGAACATACCAACTTGTCTCTGATAAAATCTGTTTGTGCACAGGTAAAGGCAAATAATCTGTCATCTCATATGACTTCCAAGGCAATAATGAAACTGTATTTTGAAAGGATGATAATTGTTTTACAATCAAATGATAGAATTTTGACAGCACATCATTACTTGCTACTGAAAGTGTTAACTTCGGGAGATACCAACTAACAGCTAGCTAATAGAAAATGCGGACGAATATCTGCTTCTAATTGCTTAGTTTATGCTCTGCATGAGCAACATGGGCAATATAAATGGTCATGATCTGATGCTTTGTGTTATATAATAGGCATTGAAAATTATTTTCTTCATCTTCCAAATGGGTTTCAGAATTAGACAAGATACATGATTAACCAATGATGCCCACCCTCCACAAGTCCCCTCTACACTTTATTTTCCAAAATCTAGAATTTAATTTGTTTGTATTAGGTAAGAATTACTTACTTGCAATAAACAATTTCTAATTCTGGTACAAGATATAGCTCATAAATATGTCAATCCGATTTTGAATATAGCAATAAGTTCACTGAAAAGTAGGTTGTAGTAGAGAATGGGTGACACTAGTTAAAAATCTCTCTCTCATCTAAAAATTCCCCGACCTCATGGAACCGGTTTCATTCAGTGGTTTTCAATAATTCGGACATAGTTGACTTCTTGGCAAACAAAATTATCATAATCAGATTTGATTTTTTCTCAGAAAAAAATAATTTAAACTTCTACGAACAGTAGACTTGAACTGTTTGTGTGAATATTGTACTTGTATACCTGTGTTTAAGAAATCTTGTGTTAAGAACTGAGATGACAGTGTTCCTTCAAGTCCTGGTGTTCTCAATTTTCTATCACCTGTGGAATTTACTATGTTTATCTCAACCGATGGTGGTAAGGAGTGCTTATGTCAGCTGAGACTAAAATCCTTCTTTTTTTTTTTTTTTCAATCCATAATGCCTGAATGCTGAGTAAACAGCCAAGTGATCTGTCTTTATCATATCTCTGTCCCGATAACATAGATCACAGATTTACAGAGGATGGATCTTCAAAAAATAAAACTAAGCTGTAACAAATAAGTCCCAGTAACCCTCCTCTAAAGAAGAGTGTTTATATTCATAGAACGGAGAAGTCTCTGCAGCACAAAATGCAAGCATTACTGTTAGAAAAAAAGCCAGGATGGAGAATGTCAACATGCCACATGAGCACTTTGTTGAGGTTATGCTGTAGATGTTAGGCAAAATGACTGGCATGGAAGATTTACTGCTAGGAACTCATCTAGAAGAAACAAGCAAGAGAACTCTGTGGTAGTGTAAGTGCAAGCTGCAGCTTCAGATTAGATCATATGCAGATATCAGTTTTAACATCTTGCTGAAAGCTTAGTCATGAGACACCTAATTTGTTAGGTAAAACTTTAACTGAAGAGTTATTCGATAACAGCTCTTGGAAAAATTTACAATAGCAGGAATGCATAAGCTACTTTTTTTTCTAGGTTTTACAGCAGAGAGATTTTCTTACAAAATGTTGGAAAGATTTCAACTTCAGAGACAGAAAAGAGAAGTGTGGTACATGAGCACTTCAGGATCATAGCTGAAGGTCAGGAGCAGCAATATTCCCCAAAAACTTTTGCCTTAAGTTAAAAGAAAAAGAAAGTGTGGAGAACAGTTACTTGGAATAACTGATTTCACTTTTTTTCTGGGTGCTCTAAGGACATGCTGTAAAATACCAAAATTGGATCATTCTTGGCTTGGACAAGGAAACATTCCTGCTGACCTGGAATGACGTTGCTCAGCGTCATGTCATGCAAAAGGAAGGTGAAAGAAGTCCCCAGTGGAGCCATCAGTCTCTGCTGCTCTTCCTGTCCCCTGTAGTCCTATTCTGCTCCATCTGTTTGGGACCTGTACAAAGGAGGCATGTTGTCATCAGCAAACCATCTTTCCTTCTGCTTCCTTTCCGTGGGGACCAATTGCTGGTCGTCATTCAAGGAGTAGAGCCCTTACTTCTCCCACGATAGGTGAAGCCTGTGTCTTAGGAACATGCAGGCACAAGATAGCTATCACCAGCAAGAACGTCTTCACTTTGCTCCCAGACTGGACCTCTCTGCCTGTTTTCCATCCCACAGGCAGCAGAGGTAAGCATGACCCTGGGGTCACGCTGCATGCCATGAGCACACTTACAGAGCCCAGCAGTCATTGGCACTGGCCAAAACAGCAGGATGTAATCATGTCGGAAAGGTTATTACTTTTGGAGATAGACTTATTTATCTGTCTAGCTGGGGACAGAACAATAGCAATTTACCCCTGTTGTCTAAAGAGTTGTGACACCTATCGATAAAGCCACACACTGCAGCAAACAATACCTTTAAGAGGATAGCTAACCAACTGGGAGCCAGTGCGTGGGAGCAATGAATAGTAAGCTACAGTTGTAAGTGAAGATATGGCAAAGTGAACACATGCTATTTGGGTGTGGGGAGAGTGTTCCAGGCAGCTATGGAGTGAAGCCAAGTGGCATTAGCAGTCTGTGCTGCACGCATTCCTGTACCAGCACACGAATGGGAGGAGTGGTGAAAGCTAAGACAAGTGACAGGAGAGCTAGATCAGGCAGTGAGTAGACCTAAGCTTCACTGGTCTCTTACTCCCGTTGTGTTACCTCTTGCAGCATGATACTGCAGATGCCTGTCTTCTGCAGCCCATTGCTTACACTTCCCCAAGCTAGGGCTCTTCTCAAATCCTGACCCCTCAAGAAAAGGTAGGCTGGTCGACTTCAGAGGGTCGACCATATAGACAGCAGCAGGACTTGTGCTATGACCTCTTCCAGCCAAATGATAGAATCACAGAATATCCTGAGTTGGAAAGGACCCACAAGGATCATCAAGTCCAACTCCTGGCTCCACACAGGACCACCCAAAAACCAGACCACATGTCTGACAGCGTTGTCCAAACGCTTCTTGAACTCTGGCAGGCTCGGTGCTGTGAACACTGCCCTGGGCAGCCTGTTCCAGTGCCCGACCACCCTCTCAGTGAAGAACCTTTTCCTAACACCCAGCCTGACTCCCCTTCACTACAAGAAAGACATCGACGCCCTGGAACGTGTCCAGAGAAGGGCAACGAAACTGGTGAGGGGTATGGAACACAAGCCTTATGAGGAGCGGCTGAGGGAGCTGGGATTGCTTAGTCTGGAGAAGAGGAGGCTCAGGGGAGACCTCATTGCACTCTACAACTTCCTGAAGGGAGGTTGTGATGAGGAGGGGGTCGGTCTCTTCTTCCAGATAACTCATGATAGGACTCGAGGTAATGGCTGCAAGTGGCGCCTGGGGAGATTTAGATTAGATATCAGGAAAAACTTTTTCTCTCAGAGAGTGGTCAGGCACTGGAACAGCCTGACCAGGGAGGTGGTGGAGTCACCGACNCCTCCCCTGTCACAGCTCCATGCCGTTCCCTCGGGTCCTGTCGCTGTCACCAGAGAGCAGAGATCAGTGCCTGCCCCTCCGCTCCCCTCGTGAGGAAGCTGCAGGCCGCCATGAGGCCTCCTCTCAGCCTCCTCTTCTCTGGGCTGAACAACCCAAGTGACCTCAGCCGCTCCTCACACGTCTCCCACTCCAGACCCTTCGCCATCTCTGTAGCCCTCCTTTGGACACTCTCTGATAGTTTCGTGTCTTTCTTATCCTGTGGTGCCCAAACCTGCACACAGTGCTCGAGGTGAGGCCGCACCAGGCAGAGCAGAGCGGGACAATCCCTCCCCTCGCCCGGCCAGCAGTGCCGTGCCTGATGCACCCAGGGCACGGCTGGCCCTCCTGGCTGCCAGGGCACGCTGCTGGCTCGTGTTCAGCTTGGCGTCGACCAGAACCCCGAGATCCCTTTCTGCGGGGCTGCTCTCCAGCCTCTCTTCCCCCAGTCTGTACATATAGCCGGGGCTGCCCCTTCCCAGGTGCAGGATCAGGCACTTACTCTTGTTAAATTCCATGCAGTTGGTGACTGCACAGCTCTCTAGTCTGTCAAGATCACCCTGCAAGGCCTCTCTACCCTCGAGGTAGTCAACAGCTCCTCCTAATTTTGTATCATTCATGCAAATAACTTTTCAGCAAGTTTCTCATCCCTTCTAATTTAAAACTGTACATAAGTTGTTGAACATAAATAGTTGTCTGCATTTTGATTATTTTATGTTTTGCAATTCTTTTTAATCACTCTCTGTATTTTCTTCATTGAACAATTATTAAGTTGCAATCATTAAGCAATTAAATTGCAGTTAGAAAGCAATGGAATTGCAGTTCTGGAATCTGGAAAACAACGCAGGGAATGATCTGTATACATGGTCGGGGAATGAGTGATTCAAAACTGTTGCCCTCAAATGTCACAAATTCTGTTCTACAATAAATAAGGAAAAAAGAGATTGAGAAAAAGTGTGGGGAATTATGAGTTTTGGTTTCAATTCAACTATATCCTGTTCTGAAGAACAACAAATATGGGAATTTGCATAAAGTAGCTTACAGGTCATCCCTCATAGTTTGACTCTCCTGATTCTCGTGTACAGGTGCAAGTAGTTGCAAATCTTCATGCAAAGCCCAACACTATATTGAGAATTTCTAGGCTTGGGGTAGCCTAGCCTGCTGTCTTTCCATCTCTGCATGTACCTATTCTCTCTGTATATGACCATTCATGAAGAAGAAGGCTCATGCCTGGCACAGAGAGTCTCAATATAGCTCTATCAGGATATGTATAGCTGTCATCAGGAAAGGATCTATGCTTCCAGTGCTGCAGTCACCACTCAGGTGAAAGCAAAAATTATGTACTGCATTTGTAGTGCTGAATGGTATCCTGGCAGTGAAGTAGTGGTTTAAGGGCACTTGTTTCTGGCTGGTGACATAGGGAAAGTCTGATATTATAATCAGAAGACCAGCTCTTCTCAAGAGACCAATCCATACACAGTCCTTCAGGAAAATGGGATAGAAAAATGAACTGCTGCACATACAGCAGTAAGAGCATTAGGCTTCTTGCTAACCAAAAACCTTTACTGTTAGCTCTTGCTAAGTGAACAGTGCTGTTGGAAAAGTGCACTGGTGTCTGAACTGACTCAAGCCTGTGCTCCACAGTAATATGACAATCCACAAAAGCAAACATGGAACCACAGCTTTACACTGTGAGGGAGATTTAAGTCAGTCACCTGCAGTCTGAAGCTAGATCTCAGATACACAAAAAAAGATAATTCCAAGATAAAATCTAAGGATCAGCTGGTGAAAATAGTCTTGCAGATTACTGTGCTACTGGGGAGATATTTTATGGTGGAGATGCTCTGAAGGCTGCAATAGCAGACATAAAGTGAAACTGACAGAAGGACTCATATCTGTATGATTTCAACATTAAATAGGAAAGATACAGTGTTGAAGGAAAATAGGGAAGATTTTGGTTTAATTTGGATTGGCATGATTCTTATGGGTTGATGTCAGATATGTAGATAAAGAAGAGAAATGAGTGATTGCCAGAAATATCAGAGACTGGAAGAAGCAGAGATGACAGTAAACCAGATGATATCCTAGCTTGGGTGGGACTATCTTTTTTTAGTGGCATGCAGGAATTTTCCTGTTTTTCTCCCCTTAATGTTTATTCCTGAGAATTTATTTAGGGCAATGACAAAACACGAAACAGTGGCCTATCGCATGTAGGAGGCAGGTGAGCTAAAGCAAAGGGTATATGCTGTATTACATGGCATCCCTCTTTACAATCCCTCCTATTGTAAAACTAATCAACAAGAGCAAAAAAATCAAATGCGAGTCTGTCCATGACAGCACATATTTAAGTGGAGTTTGTGCTCTCCTTTTCAGGTGGAAGAGTTTATGTTTTCACAGAAGTAGTATGTAGGCTTTAGGATTTAGGAAAGCACATCCATTTAAGGATTGACTTTTTAAAAATCTTTTTCATCTTACTTGTGCATTTAAATAAAAAGGTATGCAGGAAAGTGGAGGGGACAGAATGAGCAGTGGGGATTGATGCAGAAAAGAGCTCAGGAAGTTTCTGATGGCCACTCACATACACAGTTGTAGAGACAGCATTGTTTGTAATGAGACATTTATTGCACAAGGGTTCATATTAAAAAACAAAAACAAAACCAAACAAACAAAAATTTCCCGTTTTAAACAATTAAGTCTTTCCTTTGAATTTGCCCTTTGACATTCATAGCAGGTTATTAATCATATCCTCAAATGGAAAAACATCTTGGCAGAACTAAAAAAAATCACCCACTCATTATTTAGAGAGGCTCATTTTCAGAAGGGGCAAATTGCGGATAAGGGAAAAGACAGATTTCAGCATGCAGATTAGGCTTCCTTTGAAAAAGAAGAAACATACATGAAATGTTTGTTAAACTTGCACCACCTCTTCAGATTTAAAGTCAAGTAGAAAAGAAGGGTATTTTGTCTTAAAAATGCAGTAATTGCTCTCTCTCTTCTAACAACAGTAGCTCAGTGCATGCTTTCAAGAGAAAAAGTGTTGTTTCTTTGAAACACTACAGATCTCTTGAGGAAACAATTTCAACATCAATTCTATTTTGTACTGACTCATTCTACAGATTCATTTTTAAAAAGGGAAAGAAGCAAAGCAAAGCAAAGCAAAGCAAGGAAAAGCGAAGGAAAGTGAAGCAAAAGAAAATAAAAGAAAAGAAAAAAGAAAAAAGAAAAGAAAAAAGAAAAAAGAAAAGAAAAAAAGAAAAGAGATAAGAAGAAAAGACAAGAAAAAAAGACAAGAGAAAAGAAAAGAAAAGAAAAGAAAAGAAAAGAAAAGAAAAGAAAAGAAAAGAAAAGAAAAGAAAAGAAAAGAAAAGAAAAGAAAAGAAAAGAAAAGAAAAGAAAAGAAAAGAAAAGAAAAGAAAAGAAAAGAAAAGAAAAGAGAAAAGAAGGGAGGTATGTGACTACAGCTAACTGCTGGAAAGAAATACAACAGGCGAACAAGACATGTCATTTTATTGTGATGATCTGTTGTATAGAAAAGTGGAGTAATTATAAACTTTAAAATGTTAACAGAGTTACCAAAAGTTAGTTAAATCAATGATTGAATGAAGCACCACGGGAAACATATCAAAAGTGGTAGAAAAAACACATCTTGGTGTCTTTGAAAAACTTTCTGGATCTCAAGCATTTTATGAAAAGGAAGTAAAACTGCATTATTAGCTCAAAAGTTTCAAGCTATTCGGGAGCAGCTCTTTGTTTTTCGTTGGTAATATAGCTAACAAAAAAAAAAATCATGATACTTGCTAACGAAATCATTAGTTTTTGTAAAAGCCTTTAGATGTTACAACACTGGAAATTTAAAAACATAATCTAGGCATCCCAGGTTTTCCAAAGAAACAAATAAGAAATTTCTTATTAGGGTCACATGCCTTAGTCCCCCATTTAAAAAACATAACTGCTTTTTGTTTAGTTTCAAAAGCAGCCTTTGAATTAAATTGTGGAAATAAACAAGAGCATCCATTAATCTCCATTGCCACCCACAGCCTTTCTTGACCATGTAGCCTTTTCTTTAGATGAGAAGATAATTAAAAATGCATCAGAGAATAGCCTTGTATGCTGCTAAATGTTAACATTATCTAAAAATGAATAGCAAATGAAATACAGGACTTCAGATAAATGCTTGGCTTTAAAGACAATGATGCCAAATCTGAACTCCTAACTGTAATTGTGTTAAAGTCAAAGAAATACTCCTTCACAAATACCTGAATACAAGCAAGCAGCACACTCTGCAAGGTACTAGAAAATTCAAAGCCCAGAATAACCTAGAAGCTGTAAATGTCAAATCATCATTTCAGTAAACAGTGATCCAAGATGTTGGGGAGAAAACATGCAGGTCCTTGGTGAAAGAGGTTGGCCAAAAATTAATGTTTTGCCGAAGATTGTTCTTGTTTCAAAGCCTGTCTGTAAGCATTGAAGTTGAGGCAGAGAATACTGTTAACAAGTGAAATAAAGTGAGGAATAGGGTACACACAGTGCAGATCTATTAAACGGGTTTGCCAAAACATTTCAAATATTCTGTGGTATCATTATCACTGTGTGTTAAAGCTGTAGTGCATGCAGAGTGCTCTGCTCCAGCCAAATATTGTATGTCCATCAAAAGAGAAGATTTTAGGGGTATGTACCATTAGGATAGCGTGAATCAATGCAAACAAAGTTTTATCCCTTAGAAAATTACATACGTCTTTCAGTAAGACTAATTTATGGATCTGAAATAGATCCCTGAAATAAATGTAAACGTATCCAGCCACTAGGAGCTGGAGCACAGCTCATAACCACATATTACAAAGTGCTAGATATTACCCTTTGATTAGTCTACATTCATAGCAGAAATGAAGAATTAATTTTTCATCTTCTAGAGCACTATCAGTATCCTATACTATCAATATCTACATAGTAGCATCATGGTTTAAGTACCCTAAGTGACCAACAAAAGATAGGATAAATAAACTATTTCTTCTGTTCTCAAAGCACATTTGTTTTCGAAACCCTAACCTCTTTTTCGAAACCATTCCATTTTTTTATATTAGCATTAGACAGATGTGTCTGAGTTGATATATGAGATGTCACTGTCACTAAGCTCACCAAAAAAAAAAGTCATCAGAAGGCATATGATCTGAATAGTGTAATAAAGCTTGCTTTGAAACGTGGTACCACCCTGTTAAATTAAACCTGATGATTGTATTGCTACATAATGCTTGCTAAGCGTTGATGAGCATGTTATTTTATTGATGTCTGTACTGGTTTTGATACTTACTGACAATGGGGACACCTATTACTGTTGCTTTGGGTCATCCTTTTTCCACTCCGGGGTCCTACATGATACCTGAGCACCAGGACGCCCTCTGGAATGGAACACTTAGCTGTTTTTGGCCTCAGCCCCCATGACAAAACTCAGGGGCAGGTCAGTGGCTGATCAGCCCAGGGGCCCCTTTGCCTAGCCCGGGCTTCCAGCACTATCCCAGCTGGCCTGGCATCTTTGTTTCCAGCATAAGCTATTGGTGTCAAGCTGTCAGCACAGCTAGAATTTCCTGGGTCTCTTGGGACACATTTAAAACTGTTAAAACATCTTCCCAGTAATGAGCAAACAGGACCCAGAAGAGACATCAGGTTGTACCAGTGTGTTTTGAGCTACCTTGGGCTCAGGAAGGTTTTAGGAAACGAAGCCTGATAGGAGACAACCTTGACACCTGGTTTTCGCAGTGTTTAATAATTGTAGTCTCTGTTTATTGAATTTCCTTTGTTCCCCCAAGCAGTGGTGTGGTGTTTGTTTGATTGTTTTGTTTTGTTTCTTTGTCTTTTCTTCTCTAAAAGACTGTAATTCTTCTGATTTTCATGGTACAATAGCTCTCTTGAGAAAAAGATAGATATTAGCCATTAGCCAGAAACTCCTGTTGGGAAAAAAAATGAAATTAAGACCTAAATATATAAGCAGCAAACTCATCTGCGTTTCATCAAATGCCTGAAAGGAAATGTTCTTCAGAAAATAACAGGTCAGAGCTGAGTTCCTGGCACCTTGACTCCAAGGAATAAGTATGGTTATATGTTGCACACTAATTTAATATTATAAAGAAGACTCCTTACATGAACAAGAGTTCATGAAAGTAATAGCTTTCTTTCACTGATCAGAGTGGCCCTGGCATATGTTATGTCAAAGAAGAACTAGTTAAAAAGCAGTTTCACACATGGAGTAGTTCTGCGAGTTTTTTTTTTTTTTTTTTGTAAATGAGAAAATGTTCTTCCAGTTTTTGTGCAAGCAGTTATTCCAACATGCCTGTCAAATACTACTTATCCTTAGAAATCTGTCTTCAACACTTTTCTCAGTGAGTATGTATTCCACCTCTTCCTTCCAATTCCCTCCACAGAAATAAATAGCAAAGGAAAGAATTAAGATTCTCACTGGCATCAGTGGGTTGGGTGTGCAACTCCATTTCTTTACAAGCAGACTTCCATCACACCACACAAATGTAGCATTCCACCGGATGTTTAAAACATTTGATAATGGCACTGTAAAGTCTGGACCTCCTGCGAAATGTGGCTCTGTGAAAATGGTAATAAAAGGGTTCCATATTTATTGCTTTTCTGCTTTCCAAACGTAGCTAGATCAGCTTTCAATGAGTGGAGAATTTTGCTGTTCTTAGCTTTTCAGAAATGTACAGATGAGTATATTCTCGGACTCAAGGGAGTTTCTGTTTCTTGATACACACTACCACTATAACTGAAATTTGCTTATTTTTTTTCATGCTGTATGAATCAGAAGAACATCTAGATTTGCAATCAGTGAAAACTTGAATAATATAGAACCCGGATGTGATACAGAACACAAAAAGCAAAATTTTGAGTCAAGAATACAAAATTTTTATTCAAGTGTAACTGCATTGTAAAATATGTCTTCTTCAATTTGCAGTATTTATAGTAACAAAATAAAGTTATGAACTTTCTGGTTAGCGCCAAGTTCATTTCTCTGAGATGCACTTAACGTTTCAGAAATGCTTAGCAAGTGACAATACTGTTCCTTGTTTTATGAAAAGGTGTCTCTTGGAGCATTGTAGAAATGCAAAGAAAAGGCAGTCAACAAAATAACTTGGTAATAAATTCAGATGAGCATTTACGTGAGAAGTGCAACATGAGATAAGTACTCTATCCCCTTAGTAACAGTGAGAGAAATGTTTAAAAAGTAATGCATTTTCACCTAGATGTTTCATTTAAAAGATAAGCTTGGTCAGTGCTTTTGCCAAGCATTTGCAATGAAACATAAATTAAAATGAAGTTACTAAGTTAGCAAGACATAGTCATGCTGGCCCCCTTTCTTATCCGCCCTCAACAAGGCTTTCATCATCTCCTATCTTATTTTCTGTGATGTCCTTTCCCCTGATTAATTTGTTTTTCCCCACTTATAACTTCCCAGAATACTGTTGCAAAATTCATTTCCACATAATTTTTGAATCACTACACTAACTCTCCCTCTTCATCACTTCCTCTATGAAGTGGGGCCTGTGTAATTTTACATTTCACATTGATATCTGGGAAAACAGTACTATCTAATTGTATAAAGACTAAAATGTTCTCTCACACAGATAATACCAAACTTGTGCTATCTGGTTAGTTTTGAGATAATATTTGTGATCTGTGTTAGCTCATTCTAATCTTTTCCTGTTGGTTCATATTTACAATTCACACTTCATAAATTTATGGACTTTCAATCTGGTCTTTTAAAACCATAGCCCTGAAATAATACCTTACAAAACAACCTCCATTGCCTTTGCATTTTTCAGATTTCTGTATGAAATTTGATACGGTAAATAGCTTTACAAGCTTGCTTTTTAAGAATCTTTTTACCAAGGATTTCTTCTAAAAATTCGTATTATCTTTAAATAAATCTGTTATAAATACAAAGTTGTCTAAGGTTGTATGCCATGAATTAATCTTTCCACTTGTTTCAAGACTTGAACATTTTTTCTTTTGATTCTAATGTGAAATCATCTCTCTCCCCTCCCTCTTTCTCTGAATATATATATTCACATGCAGATATGCACATACAAATGTAGTGTATATATATAAGTATATAAAATTTATAGAAGCTAGTTACAAACTGCCCAAAGTGCCATTGACTGCCAGTTGTGCTTTCAAATTCCAGATATTGTTTCATGCTAATCCGAATTTTTGGAATAAAGGTTTGGGGCTTGGTTACATTACACGATCAGGTCAGTAAGTTCTGCTATTTTTCTGAAGAAGTGTTTCCTCTAGGAATTATGTGACAGGACTGCCCTGATTTGTTCTGCTACAGAATTATTTCAGCTGTTCCATTTTGTGTATTACCTGACAATTTAACCTTTAGGAATTGTTCAATTTTTTTTTTTTTTTTTTTTTAAGATTTCTTTAGGATTCTTTTACGGATTAAAAGAAATACAGGAAAAAGAGATACGATAGCCCAACTAAGTTCCGTTTACAGCTCTGGAATTCTCCAGGCCATTTCGCTGGTAATAATATTTCCCTGTTTATGTCATTGTAAGTAATTACCATTCCATATTTTATTGAAACAGGTTCTGCTCCTTCAGAACGTTAGTGCCAAAATATCTAAATTTATTATCTATATATTTTAGAAGTTACTTGTCATCCTTTACTGTTTTCAGCTACAACACTATTTCTATGGCTTATAGTAAAATAGTTCATATCCTCAATCCTTAAAAAAAAAAATCCAATAATCCTTTCCAACTTTAATATGTATGTTTTATGAATAATATAAAGTCATAAACATTTGATAAAATCTTATTTGCTATTTCCAACAGGTAAATCCCTCAGCTTCTTCTGTGTACCCTACCTACTGTACTAATAGCTTTATAATTAAAACAAGTGGAAAGTATGTTAAGAAACATCCATGCCTTTTTCTTCTGTATAATATTATTGTTTCTATTTTTGCTACTGTTTTCCAAACAACTGAAGAAGTCAATAATTAAGGTCATTCCTGAATTTGTTCCCCAAAACAGTTTTCTTTTCTGTTCTGAACAAAAGAGGGTATCTTGGCCAGTTTAAGTACTTTTCCTTCTTCTTATTTGAAATGTAGGTCACTTTTTCAATGGTCCTAGATTTTTATATCTCATGTAAATATCTTATCTTGCACACAGGCCTTCTTTCTTTTCTAAAGCAGTTTTCCTTTTCTGCACCAGTTATAATCTTTTTTTTTTTTTATCTGAAAGCCAGTTTTTCGATGAAATTGTTTCTTAAAAAATATTCCTTAAAGAAAAAGGCTTACAGGTTGCTGTAGCTAAGAAGTCTTCATCTGTCTGATGGAATGTTGCAGTTTTACCCAGCAGGCAGCTCAGCACCACACAGCCGTTTGCTCACTCCCCCCGCCACAGTGGGATGGGGGAGAGAATCAAAAAAAAAAAAAAAAGGGGGGGGGGTATAAATTTGTGGGTTGAGATAAAAACAGTTTAATCAGACAGAAAAGGAAGGGAAAATAATAATAATGATAAAAAAATATACAAAGCAAGTGATGCACAATGCAATTTGCTCACCACCCGCTGACCGATGTCCATCCCATCCCTGAGCAGTGGCCCCCAGCCCCCTGGCCAAGCACCCCAGTTTATTGTTCAGCACACCGCATGATATGGGACATCCCTTTGGCCAGTCTGGGTCGGCTGTCCTTGTTCTGTCCCCTCCCAGCTCCTTGTGCACCCCCAGCCTCCTGGCTGGCAGGACAGCACATGAACCTGGCTCTGTGTAAACACTGCTCTGCAACAAATAAAATATTGGTGTGTTATCAGCATCATTTGCATCCTAAACCCAAAACACAGCACCACGCCAGCTACTAGGAGGAAAACTAACTCTATCCCAGATGAAATCAGGACATGCAAGAATCCTAATCAGCACTTCATTTCATTTCGAGACCAGAGTACATACATTTACTAATACATTTGCCTGTATTAAAAGGTAGTATCTAAAGATGTAACCATCAGACTGAGGATACTTCGAGGGTTTTTGATTATGAGATTCTTCTATTTCTTTTTTGTTATTGGGTTGTGTGTTCCCTCTCTTTTATTACATATCTAAACAGACATTTTCAGCCTCTGATCTATGCTGGTTTCAAGGCCTCTAGTCCCTGCAGGAATACATTTGAAAAAATCCATTAAACTGTGTCAATTCCTGTGTATCTGCAGGCGGGGCTTAAGGTTTGGGAAATGTTAAGAGATCAGAGAAGGGCTGGCTCTTCTTGCACATACTAAAATGTTTGGATATTGAATATGTATGAATGCTGGGCATAAGTTTGACACATCATGACATTTAAAGGGAATTGCCTTTGAAACACAGATACACCTACTCTGAAGGTATCCTTTTAGTATCTTAATGGCAAAAAGAGGACAAAATAATGCTGGTTAATAAGAAACCAATTTTCTAAATGTAATGAGAAAAGCCATATTAATTGGAAAAGAGTTCTGGCTAGTTCAAGAGCAAGCACGTTTTAAAATAGCTAACCGAGCAAGTTCCTCACACAGTCCTAATTTGAATTGGGAGCTATCAATAAATAAAGAAACATAGCTGAGCAAAGTTTTCGATGATATCATAAAACGTTTGGAAAAGATAAGGAATTTCGCCAGTGTATCAGGTGATGTATTGTGGAAGTGAAGCTATATTGGCTGTAACTTAACTTACTGTTTTTGAAGCATGAGTTATTTTCTGTAGTACTGGAGTTATTTTCATCAGAGTAATAAAGTTGTTTTCCTACTTCCCAGTGATTAGCATTTATTATTAAATAATAAAGAGCCAGTTCATGTAGAAATGGACAGGCAAGAGAAAAAAGAAAAAGTAATTGGTTAATGGATCTCAGGAGTTGGACTCGATGATCCTTGTGAGTCCCTTCCAACTCAAGATATTCTATGATTCTATGATTCTGTGATTCTATGTTCTCTTTTCTGAGGAGCATGCCTTCATGAAGAGTAAACATCTATTTCAGTTCTTGTGTGGCTCATTCCACAACATCTGGCATGCTTTAGAGGTCAGACCTGTGTAAACAAAACTCCCTTTGTCTTTAGTGACATATTGGAATAATTAAACTTGGCTTTTTAACAATTTGCTTTAATACTGCACTATAACCATGCAACTTTAAGCTACATATTCAGCAACATTTCCTACAGACCTCCAGAAGAAAAAGAAATTAAGCTACAACTTCTGAAATTGATTGTTCAAAGGAAAAAAAAGATTAAGATACCAAATATTCATAAGTGAAAATGAAAATAATCCAAACATATGTGATTAAAGCTGAATGACACTCCTCATGCTTAACTGAGACATCCTTTGTTTGTATGAATACTCCACTAAGACAGGAGAACTACTGAAATGATGAAAGAGTACTCACACAAATACAGGATGACAAGTTAGGCCCTTAGTCTGAACCTTTAGCCATTTAGGAGAAAAGGGGAAACCACAATGCGTTTTTTCTATTTTTCAGAAAGGCAGAGTAGGCAACAAAATACACTTGAATCTAATGTAAAACCACGAAGTTACCCATGAGTAAATAACCACCGTATATTGTTTCTCTATACTTTTAGGTGCAGAAAATAAGTTTTTTCAATGCCCAAGCTTAAGCAATTAAATGAAGAAACATCTCATATCGGTAGTCATTATCTTCTAAATATTACTAAGTGTTACTAAATAATACTAAGTATTACCAGAAGAATTAATATTTAAAGAGAATAAATGTACTAAGCAATTTAAAAATGTTACGCATGAAGAATAAACTTTCAAATAAAATTGATTCACAAATGTAAAATTAAAAAATGTGTAAATGCAAAACGAAGTACAAAAAACTTGTTGTGGTTGTTAGTGTTGTATACAACTCAAGTTATAATGCCATTGATGTACCTTGAGAACCAAAGCAACAAAACAGATGAATACATTAATGCAAAAACAATTGTCTGGGTTAAATTATAGTCCAAGAATAAAATCTAAATACAATTTTGTTATGTATTGAAATAAATAAATAAATAAATTCAATTTTCCCGTTGCACTTGCTCTAAAAAGAGAATAACCTGGACAAAGAATCTCAATATTGTTAAGAAAACAAGCTTATTATCTTTATATGAAGTCTGAAGAGCCTGTTTTTGGATTGTATACTCAGCTGTGTTAAGGCAGAATAAAGTCGGAAAATAACACTTTGTAAGGCTGCCCCATATATTGATCTCTTAATATAATGGACATGAAAGTACAAAAAAAAAAAAAAAAGGAAAAAAGAATTTCAGTTTTGTATTACCACCCAAATACTACAGAAATGTGGGCATGTGTTGCACTTAGTTTCTATTGCCGATTGTCAGTGAAAGCCTTTGGAATCACTGAACTGTATTAGTGGTATCTTTGGTGGTATTAAAAATAAGAAAATAAGAAGAAATGTGGAAGAGTGCACTAGGACAATTGCCTTTCCCCTAAATTTCTTTAGTCCATGTTTTTAGAGCTTTGCATTGAGTGTTTTGATAAAATTTTAATAATCAAGATCTGTATTACTGCAGACTATTTTTTATATTAATATTTAACTCCTCTCTCTGCTCCAGAACGAAAGCTTGCCTTAAAAACAATGAGATTTTAATAATAGGACCAGAGGTTTTCTAACATCTATTTTAGTTTCCTAACTTGCAGGTAACACTTTTATAGTATTTTAAAGCTTTTCTGCTGCAACCATGAGAGATTGAAAATTTTTTTTGAGATTCCCACATTCCCCAACTTCTGTTGCTTTGTATCTCATCCTGTTTTCATATCACTTCTGCAACTAAGTAACTGTTTAAAGGAAAAAAAATTCTGTATTCCTTTACATTACTTATGTATTTAAAACAGAACAACAGAAATACAAATCAGGTAGCTCCAAATATGAAATGACAAATGAAGCAATGAAAGATATGGCATCCAATAGTAATTACAGTAAGCGGCTAAACTGAAAATTACTAAAATAAATATCTCATCATTCATTTTGAGTTGTCTGTCTTGTTTAGATGGCGATGTCTCACAGCTTTGCTGTAATTTAGCTTTAATAATATCTCTATTAAGTAGATGCATCGAACAGACAAGCGTTGTTTAAATACTGACACTTCAGTAGTGAATTAACTTTCTCTTTGTGCAATTAAGTAGCTCTCCATCACATTGCTGAGCTTACTAAATTGTCTTTCAGTATCTTCATTATTACATATTAACCACCAACATTAATTGCTTGGGCAGACCATACAGTGACTCCTTTCCAGGATGAGGGTTGAGTCTTTTACATACAGTAGCTAATAGTGTTGGTAAGGAGGGAGGGGATGGTGGTACCCAAAAATCCCAGCATAGGTAACTTCTAGTCTTACAAAGGACAAAGGTAGTTATTTGCCTTGTACAATAATAAAATGTTATGTTGTTATGATGGTGTTTTGTATATACAACCACTTTACTCACCTTGGGTATAGGTCTACAAGTTCTATATTCAGTTTCAGATTTATGTTAGGTTCAGATTCATTTTATTTTGGGATGTTTTGGGATGGAGGACAGGAATGGTTTTTTCAAGTTCTTCCATGTCACTTATACTAAATGTGGGTTTTCTAAAAGCTGAAAATCACAGAATCACAGAAGTTAAAGATCAGGAATGAGATCATTGATTTAGATCTCCCACATAACATGGGCCATAAAGCTTTACATGGTTAACCCAGGTTTGAGCCAAACAAGTTGATTCTATTGAAGAAAATAAACATATGATATTCATCTGAATATACTTCTTTGTTCCAATGACTATCCACCTTAATATTTGTGGATAAGTACCTTATTTCATATTTCTATGGCTTTAACTTCAAATCATTACTCTTGTGCTTCATTCTTTGTTAATTTTAATCTTTGCCCTATGTTCAAGTACATTCTTATAAAGTCATCTTTCATCTTTCTTTTGATAACCAGTCAAATTGAACTGAAAAAGTTGCTTTCTGTAAGGCTTTCTTAGCAAGTTGTGAAAAACTTCTTCTGTGTCTCTTTCGTACCCTTTCTTGTTAATCAATATTTTTTATAACAACAGGATAATGATTATAGTCCTGTAACTTCTACTTCTTCAAACTACTTTCTTGGAAAGTGGCTTAGGGCTCCAGAGAACTCGGGCTTTGTATTTCCATGTGTCATGGTTCTGGCTGGGACAGTGTTAATTTTCTTCGCAGAGGCTCACACAATGCTGTGTTTTGGATTTTTGATGAAAATAGGGGTGATGTTTTTGGTTGTTGCAGGGCAGTGTTTACATAGAGCCAAGGACTTTGTTGCTTTTCATGCTGCCCTGCCAGCGAGGAGGCTGGGGGTGCACAAGGAGCTGGGAGGGGACACGGCCAGGACAGCTGACCCAGACTGACCAAAGAGATATTCCGTACCATGTGGCGTCATGCTCAGCCATAAAAGCTGGGGTAAAGGAGGAGGAAGGGGGGGACGTTGGGAGTGATGGGGTTTGTCTTCCCAAGAAACCGTTACGCGTGATGAGCCCTGCTGTCCTGGCAGTGGCTGAACACCTGCCTGCCCATGGGAAGTAGCGAATGAATTCCTTGTTTTGCTTTGCTTGCGCATGCGGCTTTTGCTTTACCCAGTAAACTGTCTTTATCTCAACCCATGAGTTCTCGCACTTTTACCTTTCTGATTCTCTCCCCATCCCACCTGGGGAGAGTGAGCGAGCGGCTGTGTGGCACTGAGCTGCCTGCTGGGGCTAAACCACAACACCGTACTAGTTATGTAATAAATCGTCTTCTCTCTTCTCTGCTTTCCCTTGGTCATGGGACTAGAATGCTTTCCAGTAAATTTACCTGCTTTCTTCCTCTTCAACTTGTTTTCATGGTTCCTGAAGTCTACCATGACTTGTATATTCCAGCAGGTCTTCAGACAAATGATCAAATAGGTATCATGAGGAGAAACTTGCCTTACAGCTCCAGAACCTTGTCCAACCTTACATTTCCTTTTGGATGGGATTAATTTGACTAAATGAACTTGTCTACAGTGTATCCCTGCACATATGAACAATTTAACCTAGTTATCATTTATAGTTAATAGCAAGAACTAGAATTAGGACTAGAACTGGGACTAGAACTAGAAATACAACTAGAACCAGAACTAGAACCAGGGTGTGATACATCCGAACAAGCACGTCTACTTTAGAAAGAAACTCTTTGGTCTACAGTAATAAACTCTATTCCTTGCATTTTTATTCCATCTTAATGTACATTGATTCCTTTGCTTTCTCTGCCATTCTTTCGAACAAGAAATTGTTGGTGATGATTGCCAGGCTTTTTCTAGAGCAGCTTAGAAATCTCCTGTGGTAGCACTGGAAACCCAAAAATCTACCTTGATTTTAAGAATGATGTCTTTCTTCGAATTTTGTGCACTTTTACTAGTGTTGAAGTCTGTTTCATAACCGCTAAAATCAAAATTGCTACTGTCTCAGAAACAGCTTTTCTTTTTAATATTTTGTTATTTGGTAGTTGTTTGATTTGCTGCAAAACTTGTGAAAATGTTTTCTCAGAAGTATCATCATTTGGCACGCACTTCTGTGCACTGATTATCTTTCTGGAGCCTATTTACTAATTAAATAGTTTATTTCCAAAAGTTTAGCCATGCTGATTGAAGTCAATCTTTCATTTAGTCTCTTGCTATTCAGATAAAATATGAAAACTATTTTAATATACACAAATCAGAAAAAGCATTCATGGATTTTAGTTTCTGAATTATATCGCACTTATTGCTTTTCAGGATTTGGAACATGGCGGTATTAATTTAGAGTGACAGAGGCATCTATATTCTCCTCATTATATAAAAGTACATTTTTCCAAAGCCAGTATTCATAGAGAGATTAGGCATTGCTATTACATGCATTTAAAAAGCAAATGACTACAGTACCTGTAGTAATTTTAAGATAAATTAAAACATGAATCAAAGAAAGAATTTGCCACAGAATCTGCACAATAGAATTACTCAATTAAGCAGGAAGAGCAAAAAATCCCCTCACTGCTCCTTTTTGACAATAGCCTAAATGGGATCTTGCCAGTTACTGAATTAGTTGCAAAAGCTTGGAATAGGATTAAACTTTCACAGTTTTTAAGTGCAACAAAATTCTATTCAAGCATAACGTGGCAGAAGTGAATTGCAGAAGGGCAGTCCTGGAAGAGCAGCAGTAAGCTTCATTCTCAAAGAAATATCTGAAGATTTTAGATTGGTGCAAGTCACTTGGTAGGATGGAAGAAATAGGCAAATGTAACTTGGTGGCACATGGGCCATTTAAGTTCTTGCAAAATATAGCCATCTCCATGAATTTCACATTTTGTGACAGCAAAGAGAACAGATGTTCATTTGAGTCATGTGTTTGGAGACTGGGTATTAAAATTAATAGCCAAAAGTTCTGAGTGATTTTTACTCTCCCAGCTAAAGCTGCTAAAATAGTTCAGCTATGAGTATTATTTTTTTTTTCTATGACTATTTTTCCCATATATTAGTATTCATCACAAAAACCGTATTTCCTCAAATAAAAGCTCCAGTTCAATTAAACCTCTCTGGCTCTACATAGAAAGCCTTGGGCACTTCCCAGCTGGGTCTGATAAAAGCAAAACCAAGAGTTTTTCCATCTGTCTGTCTCTAGTGGAGTAGACCACTAGTACTTCTGAAAACCTCAGAGAAAAGTACAAAATTCAAATAAAGATTTACATACCCAGATATATTTATGAGTGAAAATATGTTACTTATTCCATTGTGTCTACATAGACTTCTTCAACAACATTAGAAAAACTATGATGAACTGCACTCCTACACCAACCCTTAATCATATATGCACAGGGAATGCATGATTGCTAAATCTAGCGAACAAAGGTAAAATAGAAGACAGAGGCTAAGGCTGAACTGACATGAATTCAGGTTCAAATACGCTGAATTTTAGCAAGAGTAATCAGATGTGCCAACTTAATGGATTGTTTGTTATTATATCATGAAGATATAACGTTCTCCTTAATGATAGTCACAGTACAGAACCGTTTTCATTTGAAATAGGAGTCAGTACATATTCTATAATTTGGTCTGTGGAAGAGACCAGATCAGAAAATGCAGGGTCTATCTGGAGTTAATTCATTCTACAAATGTTTAAATTCTGTATATGGTACTCTCTCTGTGTAGTCAGGAATAGATTGTTGAACAATGGATGCCCTGTCTATGAGATAATTACTTTGGAGGAGAGGAAAGAGAACAGATTAAATGGAGCCAAGAATGGGGAGAAAAAAAAAAAAAAAAAAAGAAAGAAAGAAAGGAAGAAAAAAGAAAAAAAAAAAAAAAAAAAAGAAAAAAAAAAAAGATATACAGCTCAGCTTAATTAAAAAAAGGAACAGGTAGAAGGCCATAACAAGTCTCCTTTTTGTAATAAAAAGACTATCCTGAGCCATATAAGCAAGTATTTTAATCAAACATCTGAGTCTACTTGGTGCTAAAATAGCAATATATGTGAGGAATTACAGTTTTATTAAGTTTCCACAGCTGTCTTCATAGTCACTGGAGAACTACTGTTAGCAGTACTTCACTATTAAATTATATTTTCACTGCTAATGTCCTATTTTAAACCCTCACTTAATGAGATTAAATTTCAGAAAAATATAAAGAATATAGTTTAAAGAAAGTTTGGAAAACATTCACATGTTATTAATAGTTGGATTTATTTTTCAAGGTTCTCTCTGTTCTGTAATATGTCAAGCAATATCCAAAGCCTCAACTATGTTCTGTTTAGCTTTTTTCATGTATTTCTATTCTAAAACTTTAGCTTGTAGCATTAAATATCATATGCCCTATTCTAAGTTAGCAAGTGTAAAGTAGAGATCACAATTCATCATCTTATTATTTCCCACTGGTTCTGTGAGCTTTGTTTACCTTTTTGACTGGTACATTTATGTTGTGGTTTAACCCAGTAGACAGCTCAGCACCAGACAGCCATTTGCTCACTCTCCCACACCACAGTGGAATAGGGGAGAGAATAGGGGAAAAAACTCATGGGTTGAGATAAAGACAGTTTAACAGGAAAGAAAAGAGGGGGGAGAGGAACAAAACCAACCAACCAACCAAAAAAGAATATACAAAGCAAGTGATACACAATGCAATTGTTCACCACCAGCTGACTGATGCCCAGCCCGTCCCCAAGTAACAGCAGTGCCATAGCCAAACCCCCCATTTTATGGTTGAGTATGATGTCATATGGCATGGGTCATCCTTTTGGCCAGTTTGGGTCAGCTGTCCTGGTCCTGTCCCCTCCCCCAGCTTCCTGTGCACCCGCAGCCTCCTTGCTGGCAGGACAGTGTGAAAAGCACAAAAGTCTTTGGCTCCGTGTAAGCACAGCTCTGCAGCAACTAAAACATCGGTGTGTTATGAGCATTATTCTCATCCTAAATCCAAAACCCAGCACGATACCAGCTGCTAGGAAGAGGATTAACTCTATCCCAGCTGAAACAAGGACAATTTTGGGTAGTCAAACAGGAAAACCAGTCCAACTCAGAAATCCAAACTTGCTTGTTTCTGACACTTTTTATTTTAACCTCTTTGTGTTTTAGTTTCCTGCTGTAACTCATTATATTCGGTATTATTGCATAAGTATATTGCAACTACCTTCTTGACAAAAACTAACTGTGCATCATAGACAAGCTGAAGTTTATATACTCATAGCCTGTAGTTGAAGTATTGCTCCGTGTGCTGCTGTGTTATAGCATGACTCCACCATCCTTGAGGCTGCTATTGCTCTATGTAGTGAAGAGCCAGGATGCCAGCTGAGTGCTGAACCCTGCTACTAAAAATACGGTAAGTGGGTCAGTCAGGATGAGAAGCCAACAAAAGGGACCACTGCCAAAACTGTTTTAGGGTAATTAATCTGTGCTTATGGAACAATTCTGTAACCAGAAATTTGCATTGCAGTAGCAGCACAGCCCCACTGCTTCTGGGGGGCAGGACAGAGGATGTCTGTGGCCTCTCTGCTCGAAACCTAGCCATTTCTGGATGGTAAGAAAGGCAGCTCATTTAAAGTCACACTCAGCTCCTGCAGGCTAGACTGGTTTTGCTTGGTTCAGCCTCTTTACTTGTCAAGACTGTAGTAAGTCTGTGCTAACTGAAGTTTCTAGAAACTCACCCCAAGGCAATTGGTTACAGTCCTTTACTGTCCAAACCTGTCTCTTTCTGTTCTTTCTGCTTAAACTCCTAAATTATTAGCACTGTAATAACACAATCTGTTTGGATTGCTCATCTTCAGGATTTTTTTGAGAAATAACTGAGTGTGGAAGTATGAAACTGCATTAGCTGTTTTTGTTTGTTTGCTTGTTTGTTTTTAAGATATTGTTCCACAGGTAATTTAACATTTATGAGAAAAAGTGACTATTTTACATGGAAATTGCTATATACATGTGAAAAAAGTTATTAAATTAACTTAACCTAAATACCTAGTGTTGTAATATATGTAGTGAAAGTTATCATGCAAATGCAAATTTAATTAATGAGCTAATGCTATCTTCCCCATACAGGATTTACACTTCTATTATGTACTGTCTTCATGCTCTTACTCATGTGAAATAGTAGGATAAAATCAAAGATTTCTGAGAGTACTGTCAAATACGTTACTTCAATCAACGCTTCTTCATTTTCAGCTGTAGCATCCTGAACACGTGTTGAAATCCAGTGAATGGCTGATGAGCTGATGAGTGATTGGACGAACAAAAGGCTAATATTGTTTTGTTTGGTATTTTGCACATGTGAGACTACAATTAAAGATCATCTTCTGTGGCAGAGATTATGCACTTACAGCATCAAACCTATGAGCAGAATTGAATTGATACAATTCGGTACCAAGACACCTGAGGAAAATGAGTACAGTGGATATAGGAATCTGCCAGTTTTCACAGTGACTGAAGATTATCACAAAATAACTACATATGCTGATGTTCTAAATCTTGGAAGGCTCCATCACAGGGAAGTTAGGTTCATCACATAAGTGAAACAGAACAAAGGAACTTTTTCCATAGGATTTCAGAAAATTAATGGCAAGTAATTACTTAACAATTCAGACTGCTTTAAAGCAAACACTATCCTCCATAAAATAACTTTCTTACTAACAACACAAATATAACCTTCAGATAACATGTTACAAATGGAGACAAGAAAAAATGTGAAGTCTGTCATTGACTACAGTTCCTGCAAAAGCTATCCAGGCCACAATATATGATAAAGTAAATTCTCCTTCTGAAACTTTTAGTTGTGTAAGCAATCCTCACTCACATAAATAACTACATTAAAGTTCATGGGTGTACTAATGAACATACATGCAAAGCCAGACCCCGCCATATTTATCATCTCAGATCCTTAGCCAATTGCTCCTGGGATTGTAGAAAGAAAAAGATTAGCTTTTAGCATTGGATACTTTACCTTGGAGTCTATATAACACAGATCTCTGAAACAGTGTATCTATGTTTACAATCTACACTGCTGCCTTTAAAAAATCATGTTCAGATAACTGTTGTAAGATTAAAACATGGAGAATATTTTACTGAGACTGAAAGTAATCATCTGACTTAGGTCTGTATGTAAAATAATCCTCATGTTTGCACTAATATACAAATCTTTCATATTCCTCTTAAAAAAAAATTCATTGATAATCCTTCTGCTAGGTAGCAGTTAACCAGGGAATGTGTGTGGGGGTCACTATGAAAAATATGTATTGGTAATGTCTCACTTTTTCTCCATGATATGTAGGAATGGAAAAAATCTTACAGTGATAAACAATCATTTTAATAGACTTAAGTATTTCTTATCTATGACTTCTTATTGAAGAAAAACATCAAACACATAATGTAAACATAACACTGAGTAAAACTTAACAGTGTCCAAGGGTACGACTGCTCACCCTCTTGACTCTTGATCAACGTTTAGCTTGCACAGAGCAAGAAGTAACTCACAAAACAGTCCCGACCCATGTAGAAAATCATTAGATTCAGTGCAGGCCAGGTAAATGCCAGTGACATGTGCCAACCAAATGAACTGTACTGTTTGCACTCTGGTCTCATAACAGCATACAGGGTTCAAAGTTTTTGTCTGGAAAACACAACATTAACAAGAACCTTCATCTCCTCTGCAGTCCTAAGATGCCTGGGTCAAATGCAAGTAAATCACTATAATCCGTTATGTTAACTCCTGTCTATCTCCTTTCTCCAGATTGCATCTTTACACTTAACCCAATTTTTCATAAATATATTCCTATGTATAACATAGAAAATGAAAGAGCAATTGGAGACCATTGCTTACCTTGAAGAAAAAAGTGAGTTGTTCAGTAATGTTGAGTATCTGTTGGAAGTTTCATGTGAAAACGTCTACCTCTTGTGCCCAAAGCTGGAATTGCCTCTGAAAAGGCTAATTTTCATTTACTGTTCTAGAAATAAAATAAATAAATAAATAAATAAATAATGTATATATAATCTCCTTTTAACACTGATACACACTAATAATACAGCTCTTTATACTGCAAAGCACAAAGCAAATGCTGATCTTTGGACAGTCCTTTTCTGCTTGTGGATTCAGAAACAGAAGCATAGAGCAGACCAGGGAGCAGCAGGGGCCAGGGGCTCCTGGGGGTCAGCCAGGGCTGTCCCACCGCCCCAGACAGGAGCAGCACAGCTGGGGACAACAGGGCAGTCCTAGCCCCAGCATCAGACACATCCATGGGGATGCAGGCCGGCTGAGGCCAGGCCAGGAAGTCAGTCCAGGTAAAATAAGTTTCAAAAACACTGATTTTTAATCCAAACTCAAAGCTAAGCTTACATCCAAAATCTCAAAGTAACTTTAAGTTCAAAAAAATAAGTACCTGATGAGTGTAAAGTTTTATTTGCTGTTTGGAGGCTTAGAATTTGAATTTATTTGATGCAGGTAGAATTGAATAAACAATATAAAAACCTTTAAAGAATCAGATTTGGTGTCTTTAACATATACGTTGTGCAGAGAATTGAATGGTTTTCTATTGTGTATTCTTTCAACCCTTCTTCTAAAAGCATGTTTTCCAGGTAATTTTCCTTCTGACTTCCCATTTGCTGTTCCACAAAACTTTTGTACTATTTTTCCACTTACTGCTGTAGAGGACATTTTCACATATTACTTCCACGTCACAGTCTCAACCACAAGAAAAGCCATAGTGGGTCAGAATGAGAAGTCATCTCCTTGTCTCCTTTCTCCAAAGGAGAGTATGAGTAGGGCAAAAAAATATATAATCATAGAATCATTTAGGTTGGAAAAGACCTCCAAGATCATCCGGTCCAACCATTAAGCTAGCACTGCCAAATCTACCACTAAACCATGTCACTGAGTGCTACATCTACGTGTCTTTTGGATACCTCCAGGGATGGTGACTCAACTACTTCCCTAGGCAGCCGGTTCCAATGCTTCACAGCCCTTTCAGTGAAGAAATTTTTCCTACTATCCAACCTAAACCTCCTCTGGTGCGACTTCAGGCCATTTCCTATTGTCCTGTCCCGTGTTGCTTGGGAGAAGACACCAACTCCCACCTCGCTACAGCCTTCTGTAAGGTAACTGTATAAAGCGATAAGGTCTCCCCTGAGCCTCCTTTTCTCCAGGCTGAACAACCCCAGCTCCCCCAGCTGCTCCTCATAAGACTTGTTCTCCAGACCCCTCACCAGCTTTGTTGCCCTTCTTTGGACACAATCCAGAACCTCGATGTCCTTCTTGTAGTGAGGGGCCCAAAACTGAACACAGTATTTGAGGTGCAGCCTCACTAGAGCCAAGTACAGGGGGACAATCACTTCCCCAGTCCTGCTGGCCACACTACTCCGGATCCAAGCCAGGATGCTGTTGCCTTTCTTGGCCACCTGAGCACACTGCTGGCTCATACTGAGCTGGCTATCAACCAGTA
>VXAL01011426.1:316501-341422 GCA_013399475.1 Chauna torquata | reverse complement strand
GAATGACTTTTACTTTCTGGTTTAGGTACCCTCACCAGTATCAGAAGCTGAAGAGGAAAATGATCCTGATGGACCTTGTGCTTTCAGGAGAAGAGCAGGATGCCAGTATTATGCTGTAAGGCTTTCTGCTGTTGGATTTAATTTTTTTTTGTAGTTCTGTTATTTTTATTGGCACAGTGCTAACGCAGTAGTTCTTTTGTTTCCCACTTTCTTCATCAAAGCCTTGGTGATTTGGTGATTCCAAAGAAAATCATTTTGAGTTTTTCACAAGAATATTTCTCCTTGTACTGTTCCTCTGTGATTATCTAAAGTTAATATAATGCACTGACAGCGCCGAATTGAACCATTCTTAAGAAGAAAGGACCCCCCTCCCTCCCTCCTGTTTTCCAAACACATCCTTTTTTCCTAGCTTGTAAAGCTCGTTAGATGCTAGTTGTCTCAGTTCTCAGACCTGCTGAGAGATTCTACTGGGGCATCAAGTACAGTCTGCTGTAGAAGCAGAGAGGTTTAACCCGTTAAGGGTTTTTTGTTTAGTTAGTTCAAAACTTTCTTTTGAAATCATTGCAAGCTGTAGATACATTGGGAAAAACGTTAGGTTGCAGTTGCAACAGGGAGCAGAGCACAGAGAATAATTACAGACGTTCTATTCTCAGAACCACTGACAGTGAAATTTTTTAGTAAGTATGTGCTTATAGATAGGGAGGTTTCCTGGGCAGAGGACCAACAGTAGCAACACAACACTATAATGGATCTTTTTTTTTTTTTTTTTTACTTTGCTTGCTTCCTGTGGGAGGAGTGAAGTTACATGACAAAATAAATTCTGATAAATTCTGTAACTGTGTAGTCTTTAAGGCCACCTGTAATTCACTGGAGAACTGATTTAGTTACTAGGTAGGCTGTTTAAAAATCATAGAATCAGAGTGGTTTAGGTTGGAAGAGACCTTAACGCTAGCCCAGCTCCAACCCCGTGCCACAGGCAGGGCCACCTCCCAGCAGTCCAGGCTGCCCACAGCCCCATCCAGCCTGGCCTTGAGCACCGCCAGGGATGGGGCACCCACAGCTTCTCTGGGCAGCCTGTGCCAGGGCCTCACTGCCCTCGTTTTGAAGAGTTTTTTCCTTATATCTAGTCTAGATCTTCCCTCTTCCAGTTTAAAGCAATTACCCCTTGTCCTGTCACTACACTCCCTGACAACGAGTTCTCCCCAGCTTTTCTGTAGCCCCCTTTAGGTACCAGAAGGCCGCTCTAAGGTCTCCTTGGAGCCTTCTCTTCTCCAGGCTGAACACCCCAACTCTCTCAGCCTCAAAGCCCAAACAATCTCCCAGAGTACTCAGATCAGAGCATGGGTGTCTCCACAAGTTATGCTGGAAGTTCTTTGCACAGGTCAGATAAGTGCTGGCATCTGCCTCTGTGCCTGCTTTGCAGGTGTCTTGCTATTGCAGTCACTTACAGAATTCCACAGATAGCTTAGTCTTTATAAGAATGTCTTTTCTTTGACTACTCGTCTCCTCTTGGAGATTTATCAGTGGGTTATTTAAGATCCTAGTCTGTTGGCCACCATTTTTGTGTGGCCTCTTAACTTGTTGTTTCAGTTTAGGTAAGGTTTTTTCTGACTGCTAACCTAGTCATCTTTTCTGGTTAGCTGCAGATGTTTAGCTGAAGCTTCTCTCTTGATTGTGTAGAATTCATGCTTTCTTTTCCTTAGCCTGTGAGTTAACTTCAGTCATCTTGACTTCTTTTAGCAATCTCATATTTTGATTCTTTTCTGTTACTTTTCTGTTGCTATTTAGAAACAGTTTATTTAAGTGACTTAAGGTTAGGCTATTTTTTTTAAACTACTGAAGCCATTTAAGTTTTTTTAAACTCTATGTAAATTGATTGAACCTATAGCGCTTCTATTGCTGTAGGTTTCACTTGATCGGAATTATTTTAATGAATATTTATTACCTGTCACGTAAGGCATTTCAGACAGCACACAGCATTTTTGCTTGTAAAGATTATGCAGCTTTAAGATTATAATAATAAAGAAGATTTTCATGGAGTAATAAAACTGCCCCTAAGGTAAGTTGATACAGCAAATATGCTGTCAAAGTCTGGTAATTGAATGCTGTGTATTGGAACAAAGACCGTGCAGATCGGCATCCATTGCCTTTGGCACTATGTGTTTCACAAGTAAAACTAAACTGCAAATTTAGGATCCCGTTTTGAAAATACCTACGCAATTAGGTTCCATGTTGACTGACTTGGGAATTGTTGTCACTGCTTTGTATATCCGGTGATTCAGTGATATCCCAGATAAATGAACAGGCCTTCTTGGTATTTCTTTTGTCACAATAAGTACTAAAAGTATTCTTTTATAGGGTGAAACTTAGTAGTGGAGTTGTGCATATACTTTTAAGAGGTTTCCATTGATTATTTTGTCTGTATTTAAAAAAAAAAGTTGATGAAAAAAGCTTTTATCCTACTGACTCTGTACTAACAGGCTTAGACAAACTTGTGAAGGGTAGGCCATCAGCTGATTATAAAACATAGTTGAGATGCAGCCTTTCATGCAGGTAATCCTTGAACTACTAAGAGCCTGAAGCTCAGAGGCTGTAACAAGAAAAGAATTGCTCCCTGTCTCTTGCACTGTGTGACAAAATGCCAGAAGAGCCAGTAGCAGACAGGAGGTACTGGGCCAGATGAACCTGTCTGAGTAGGACAGAATCAAGTGGTAATTCTGTGGGCGTTTTCAGCATTTTTAATACTGCATTGTAGCTTGTACGTGATAAAATTGTTTAGTAACCTAACCAAAGTATACACTCTCACTGAGTGCAAAATCCTCTTTTCTTTCTTCTTCACAGCCTCGTTTGGACCAAACTAATTCTACATGTGAAAATTCAGAATTGGCAGAATTGGACAAACTGAGGTTCAGGCATTGCCTTACAACCCTTACAATTCCAAGAAGATGTATAGGATTTGCAAGAAGAAGAGTTGGCAGGGGTGGAAGGTACAATTGCATCATTTTTACTCTTTTTTTCCCCTTCAAAGGTTAAAAGTATTTAGAGATAATTAAACTAACATCTTTTTTTTTCCATCTTTTTTTTTTTTTTTCCCCTCAGAGTTATAATGGACCGAATATCCACAGAACATGATCCTGTCTTGAGACAGATTGACCCGGAAATGCTGAATAGTTTTTCAAGCTCTTCCCAGACTTTAGACTTTTCTTCTAATTTTTCACGGACCAATGCTTCCAATAAACGTTGTGAAAACAGACTGTCCCTTTCTGAAATACTAAGCAATATCAGATCATGTCGACTGCAGTGTTTTCAGCCAAGGCTACTAAATCTACAGGACAGTGATAGCGAAGAATGTACCTCAAGGAAACCAGGGCAGACTGTGAATAATAAAAGAGTTTCTGCAGCATCTGTAGCTTTATTGAACACCAGCAAGAATGGCATATCAGGTAGGCAAGGCTTTGGATTCTTATGGGACTTAAAGTATTAAATTCAATGTTTTTCACTTGGGACTGGACTGATAAATCTTCACTAGTGATGTGTAACTTAAACCAAAGACACAAGGTAACTATTTTATATTTCTTAGAGAATTTTTCTTCAAACAGTCCTCTTCCTCCTGCTTTAATTGCACTTTCAATAGAATCTTGATAAAGTGCCAGACTTAAACACGCGATATGCCAAGGAGGGATTCTGCTTGTATATAAGGATTGTTTACATGTGATTGAGTCTTTAGACATTTATTGGCCTAACCTCATTCAAGGAGAGAAGAATGCTCTTTATGAATGCAAAAGAGAAGCAGTTGTTTTATTAAGGGTGGGGGGTGGAATACAGCAGAGGCAGGGGGATATTGTTGGAGGTTTTTTAAATCTTGCTAAAACATCTCAAGAAACCAGTAGTGAGTCAGTAAGCTTACTGAGCAGGCATGAAGAAGTCACCAAACAGTGTTTTCTGTTGATACCTGTCATAGTAAAAATTTTGACAGTGGAAGCCTCCAATGATGCACCTTCTCTGCTGACTATCAAAAAATCAGCAGCCATAGATTAAGAGTGTTAGGGGATTTTCTTCTTCCTTAAAGGTGATCTCTTGCTCTCATAGACAATGCAGCCATCTTTTACCATTCAGCTTTATGACTTTATAGCTCCAGATAAGCAAGACAGCTGTTCACATGTAAACAGTTTTACATTTAAAGTAAATAAATAAAATAGTAGTATCTTCACAAGAATATAAAATATATGCAACGCTGTTCCGATTTTTGTACACCCTGTGGTAGTGATCTGGATACAGAAGCACTTAACTTGGAATTAAAACTACGAAAAGCAAAAAATTGCTTTAAGCTTACATTAGCAGTCTTATCACTTGCTTTATGTATTAGGAGTTAGAGTTGCTTAAAATTTAACACTGTCACTTCTTTTATACTAGTAAAAGAATGTATGATTCTTTAAAATGCTGAACAGTTGGAGATATGCCAAAAGAGATCTATAACCGAGCATCAACAAGCATCCGAGTATTTTCCCACTCCATTGTGTACATACAGAACTTCGTATTTTAAAACAGGATAATTAGATGATACAGTAGGCTGATTCTGAATCCCATAATTAACTTCATGTGGATGTAGAATGGCCCATCTCTTTAAAGTCAGTTGCAGGATTGGGAATTTAATCTTTAATAACATACCTTTAGAAATTCATGTGTAGGAATTAAATTTCCTGAAGACAAAAGCAATTTTCTTTACGTTATGGTTTTAAAAGATTGAGCGTTAGCTTATTAAATAACATCAGTATAGTACCAACATAAGCACAGAATACTTGTTCCAGCCTAATACTTTTATACTTACATAAATGTTGCAATGACTACACTGAAAAATTTTTCTTTCTCTTATGAAGAGATTTGCACGAGGATATTTTTCTGCTGTATGAAGAGAACAGACGTAATGTGGCATGATCATATTTTGTATAATTTCTTTTTTGTAAGGAACTTGAAGGGCTGGAGAGTTGCACCTGTAGCAGAAAGGGGCAGTTTTGTGTGATGGGATTATTGATAAGAACCAAGAGATGTGATGTTAAAGCAAATGCAGAAAATAGAAGGGAATGCTATTTGTCAGAGTTAAGGACATGAAACATGGACCATAAGCTGTAAGGAACAACGAAGAGTGTGCTGATAGCTTTTTATATAACGAGCAAGTAATACTACAAGATTTCTATTTGAATGAAAAAGTATGATGACATCAAGGTAAGGAAAGTTGCTTAAAAAGATGTAGGATAAGTTGATTTTTCTGTAGAATTTTTCATGATAATATAATGAGTATCAATAGATTATCTAAGGATTAGCTAGATGTAAATTTTTGAGGCTTTGAATGCTGCTCTGGAGAGACTTCTCTTTTCCTGAGGATGGAGTCCACCTAAAAAATTAGGGGAATATCTTGGGACAGAAGCTGATACATCTTGAGTGAAAGAAAAAGGTTGAAGAGATTTGTGAAATACCCATACCTGGCTTTAGCATGAATAGCTAGAGGACAGATGGCACATAATAAAACAAAAATGAGAACAGCATTTAAGCAGTATATTCAGTGGAGGCGGGGGTGGGGAGGGGAAGAGTCCTCTGTTTTGGTAGGGAACTGTGTATACAGAAGAAAAAACTTACTGAATCAGGTGATACTGTCACCAGGACTAAAGAACTACATTGTTAGTGCTACACGGTAAATTAATGAGAGTTCCTGTAAGTGGGGACTGCTGCTCAAATACTTTAGCATTTGAACCGTTAGGGAAAGAACTAAAGGGAAAAGATAGAGAAATACATATTTTAATGATGGTAGAGAATATAGAGAAATATGTTAAATACATGAAACAAAATCTGATGGTTCTAAGCCACTTTGTAGAGGAATAGTATTTTACGTTGTATAATCATGACTATCTGTCTGAAGACTACATTTAGATGAGAGTAGAGATAACTCAGTTGAGGTACGTTATGCAGGGAAATTCATGGTTTTGGAAGACCTTTTTCTTTCCAGATTCAAATTACAAAACGTGGTAATTCTATTAAAGGATCAGATCCAGTAAGGCAGCAAAATTCTTTACCAAGTAACTGAGCCAACAAGAGGAACTGCTGTTTTAGATTTGCTCCTTAGTAAACAGTAAATTTTAGAAGGGCTGGTCAAAGTCTGGTTGTGCATTAAATCGGCATAGGTACCATTACTGTATTTATGAAGGTAATTCTGTTTGGGAGATGATTGTTGAAATCAGTTAACTTTATAAGAGATTTACCTGCAAGCATAGAGCAATCTCTGGAGGAAACAATGACAGTAGTTAAACTGATTTTGTTTTGTTTTGTTTTTTAGTTTAGAGAAGACTTGGAGTTGCTTGCTTTGGTTTTCGGTGCACAAGAATATTTAAAGTTACCTCTGCATTATATTTACTTTTATATTAATAAAACAACTATTATACCAGTATTTCCTCAAATGCTAGGCATTGTACAAACAGAAAGACTTCCTTAAAAAATGTGTCACTAGTCTTTTCTTGAAAGCGCCTCATCAGTGCGTGAATAAAGAACCACTGTTCCAAGCTAAGTTTTTTTTCTCTTGCTTGTGTTATAACTGCAAATGGGAGTACTGAATTTGAGGAACTCTGAGACAAGGTCACTGAAACAATCTTACCCTTTGATCAGTTGTGTAAACTTTTTGTAGTGTTATACACTGTATCTGAAAAGCTGAGCTGGTCTCTTTGCCAAAGCCAGCTGTGGAAGAATTCCATTTAATCTAAAATGAGATAAATTGATGAGATAGGTATGCAACTGGTAATTAGGATAGGTGGTGGAGGAAGGAGGTTACAGGGAAGTTGTAGATGGTATTACTTACATCGGCAAACCACTACTTAACTGGCTGGCTGAATTCCTAGAGTGCAACTCAGCTCATTTCTGGAACTGAAGTAAGAAGTAGGCTTTAGGCAGAATTTTCAGCAGTTTGCAGAACACCGTGTTGCATTTTGGCTTCCAGTCTGCTTCAGCTGCCAGTTCCAATGACCCATTCAAATGGTATCTGTTTAGTTACCACGTCCCTAGATACAAAAGACAACTGGCATTCTCAGCTGAAGAATTTTGCTTATGGAACAAGCTTTTACCTTTTAGAGGTATTTTTTCCAGATATAAATACCATGTAGAAGTAATTAGATTAATAAAGTACCATTCTGGGGGCAGCCTGAAAGATGGTCTTTAATTGAAGCCTTCGGATCCTGAGAGAAGTGACATAATAATCTAAGCCTAAAATGTCAGAGGAGAGTAAACTAAAAGACTTAATTTCACATCTTTTTATGCTTTCCTGTTGTAGTGTTTCACTATAGCTAGACTGTGGTAAAACAGAAAATCTTAATATTTAGCAGTGGAAACTAAAATGTTGGTAAATAGAACGTTTTATGAAAGGTATAGAACACTTGCAGTTACCGATGACCTTAAAGCCTACCTTGGGGAATTGTAGAAGCTGTATTTTTCTTTAAGACCCTTCAATTGTTTGATTTGGCAAAAGGAAATGATAGTAAATGTGCTAATGAACTGAACTGAGTGGAGTTTAAACATGTAAATGCAGAGTAATCAATCCTTACATTACTGTGGTAATTCTCCATGTTTCAGGGCTTCATGGTCCCTGTCAAACTGAGAAGGGAGGGAGATTGAAAACCTCTAACTGATATATTGGCTAGCCTTAAATTGGATGATGGTCTGATGTGGAGACATTCCTGTATTCTGTCTTTACAATTCATAGAAGAATGTAACTGAGTCTAGATAAATGCCCCTTTACTGCAGACAAATAATAGCTAGTTATGCCTAAACATATTTTAAGTATTTCTTTGCATGATATATAAGCTTGTTCTAAAACATTTTTAACAGAACAAAAGACATGTTATGGAATTTTTTACCTCAGAACTTAAAAATAGAATTACATACATACGTAATGTTCCATAATGCTGTTCTTGGCTCTGTTGCCTTTAGTAACAGAACACATTCTGGGAGACTGTTGTGAGGACACTTAACAGGTTTAGCTGACTGGACTTGGAGTTAAATGCTTGTAGTAATAGGTAAGAATCTTCAAGGGGAACAAACTCGGCACAACTAACTGGAGAGGGGGGGAAAAAGAGATTTTAGAATATGTTGGAAATAATAGTAAAATCCCCCAAATCTAATGGGATTAACTGTGTAAATCATTGTCTTAAGTGCCCTCCTAACATGGTTGAAGCTTGTTTGAATGATATAGCAGCAGAGGTTTCTGCAGTAATTTCTAAACAGTCAGTCTTCACTGTGGCACTTAGAATTTCAGGACAACCGTGAATCATACAGCTAGTAAAGGAAGAGCCAGACCCTGAAAGATAGCTCACTTCAGATTTTATTGTTAGCTCCATGTCTCTTGATGAGACAAATTATATTCCTGTAGAATCCAGATGTTTGAGATGAATGACAACTTCGAAAAATATAGTTCAAAATGCTGAAGTGTAGTTAATGGGAATCCTTAAAAAGTGAATTCTTGTTACTTGCTCCTAGGAGAACTTCGTTTGTAGATTAGTATTGACTGCACAAAACTCAGGTTTAACATTAAATACTCAACAGTATTTTGAATTTATCATATTTGCAATTCTTGGGGGCTGTGGGGCGGGAATATTGAAAACTGCTTTTCTTGACTTCACCATTCCCTGCACTTGTTGGGAGCATGATACCGCTGGGGTTCTCCCAAATAAACAAATTCATTACGTCACTCTTAAATGCGTAAGAGTTTAATAGGAAAGAAAATCCTGTTCAGGTAAAACTTTAGCATTTCCTTCGGGGGGGTGGGAAAAAAAGTATGAAATTGGAAGGTCAGACTGGATTCGCTAAATAAACATAAACAGCGCTTTGTGATATTTGCTAACATTGATTTAGATATGGAGATTAGCTTTATCGTATATTAGTTTCTCATCCTTTCAGGTGAGGATCGATGTATAGCTGCATACCAACTATTTAAGGATACAAGTGACCCACTTAGCCTAGCACCTACGGCATGCATTCTCGTTGTGCTGTTGAAGTAGGTGTTCTCAAGTGTTAGGCATATGCTTCCTCTACATCGTACATTCTGGTATCAGAGAAGAGAGCAACAATTAAGGACTATAAGAAGGAAAGTTGTAGAGGAATAAACGAAGTGTTTACTGTAAGAGCAGACATCCAGCTGAGCTCAGTGTCCTTCTTCCTCAGCTATGATTTTTAGGACATTCTTGTTTTCTGGAAACCAGGAAAAGAATTTCTCAAAGCTGTTGCTTAAAGTTACTGGAGAGAAAGCTCCCAAAGATAGGAGCTGCTTAAAAGCAGTGAAAGCTATGAATCTTTTTGTGATAAATTGATTCAGTGTTAAAAGAACACAATGAACAAGTTTAGCTTGGCCTCTTTTACATAGCCATATATGAAGATCTTTGCAAGCATGTAACACAGTATGTGTTGTTTTCACTGGCTTGTTATCCAGCACTGGCCTATTGTTGCATCTTAAGTGTTTTTGTTTTGTGCAGACCGATTTAACACTGGCTTCCCTTTCTTTTCTGTAGTAACGGGGGGTATCACAGAAGAACAATTTCAGACACATCAACAGCAGTTAGTTCAAATGCAGAGGCAACAACTTGCTCAGCTTCAACAGAAACAGCAATCTCAGCATTCCTCGCAACAGACGCATCCGAAAGCACAGGTAATGCAGCTTAAAAGTTGTCATATGCTCCTGTCTTCCTTTTTCTTACTGTGGTTTTCATCTCTTATGAGCAAAATATAACACTTCAATAACTATGTTAAATTTTAGAATAAATGAAGAATGGTTTTTAGTCAAGATGCTTTTCCAGTTAGCTTTATAGTGCCTGGAAGATAACTTATGCTGTAGCTAGTACAATAATAACCTTTCATGTTTCTTCTGTTTTGAATGAGATAACCTTTTAAGTTTCAACATCAAGACCTGTGGGGTGCATGTGGTGGGTTTTGTTTTCTTTAGTTGTATACCATGGCTGTGCTTTAAATGTTGAGTAAGAGACTTCATATTTTAATACGTTAATTGTGTCCACGGGTTGAGTCAGCGTAAAAATAGCCAGTGCTCTGTCAATTCACACTGCTATTCACTGGTTTTATCTTCCTGCGTATAAGTGATCCAGAGAGGCTTGTTTATTTAAATTACTTTGACATAATATATTGTTATGAACAGAAGTTTAGTGAGTACTTAAGTTGGTAGCTTCTGAGAGGAAAAAGATAGTTTTATGTATTGAATTTGATATTCTACTCTGCCCATTCTTCACACTTCTGTATTCTAAAAGAATCACGATTTTCTCTGTAATGCTTTGCAAGGGAAGAACATACGTTTTGTGTTGAGCTCAGTTGTCTGTTATTTTCTTATCAAGAAAATATAAAAGCTGTTGTCTATTACTGGGAATATTTTATTCTGAGCATTTTATCTAGTTGCCAGTGTTGTTCATCCCTTCTCCTAGGTGTTTTCTACTTTGATTAATCAGGCATTCTGTATTAGTGGTTACTGATTACACTTTTATTAAAACTCAGTTAGTATATTTAAACAAAATGTGTGAAGTTTGAATTTTTAAGAGAGACTTTGGACGTCTGTGGAAAGTCATTTTCTTAATATAAAACGCAGAATGATATAGTCGACCATTTCTTGGTGTCTTTCCAGTATGTACCATTCTTTCTGGGAAACTGGGCTATTAGAAGATACGTACTTCCAGAATTCAGTGGGCAATTATGCTGTGATACAAATTATTCCATGAGAATGAATGTACTGTAAATGCTGAAAATCTTTAGACTTGCATTTGCAATGTATTTGCCATGCAGAGACAGAAGAGAGTAGGCAACTTATGCCATAGTAATTAACCTCGAGGAAACTTCTCATACATATTACTAAAGTGATGCATTTGCCATTGACTGGCTGAATTGGGCAGGTCTTAGTCAACACTCATTTGAATGCTTACTTTCAACTTTTCATCAGACTTGTCACGTGGAGATATGTAATGTTACAGTGCTTTAGGTTATGTTTAGAAGTCCAGTGCATCTAGAAGATGTACTTATTTGCTGGTAATTATGCATTATAGGAATCCAAACGCCGTATTTCTGTCTGTACTTGGATAATTATATAGAAATAAAAATACTTTTTTTTTTATTCCCGCAGGGCTCCAGCACCTCTGACTGTATGTCAAAAACGCTTGATTCAGCCAGCGCCCACTTTGCTGCATCTGCAGTGGTTAGTGCACCTGCTCCTAGTCGCAGCGAGGTAACGAAGGAACAAAACACCAGCCACAACAATATTAATGGTGTTGTTCAGCCTTCAGGTGATGATTTCTTAAAACTTGTGATCTAGTGCAGAGTTGAGAATGTGTCAAACAATCTTATTTCTGATTTCTAATATAATATATTTGAGTTTATTATAGCAGTGGTAGTAGCCACAGTTTTTAATATTACTCTTAAATATTTTTGTGCAATGGCACACAGGTTACTATGGTAATAAAACTACCAATGCTCTTTTACCCTTGGAAGAACAGTGTTTCTGTTTTCTTTTGTAGACTCTATCTTTTAACAATCTGTTATGATCAAAACCATAATTGATAGCATTTTAAAAACAGTGTGAATGTGTAATTTAAAAAAAGAAAAGCACCAATGGCTTTAAAAAAAAAAAAACACTAAGAAAGTAGAAAAGTTGCTGTGTTGTTAGGTCATTATCTCACTTCTGTATTCAGATGAAATTATACTAATCAACTACTTCTAGCAATTCTTTTGACATTACTGTAAGTTTCAGATTTCATTGCATTTAGGATTCCTCCCAAATTCAATCAGAAGTACATACACTGGCATTCTCTACCTTATCCCAACCCCCCACTTCTGAACCTACTTTATCCAAAGGCAGCAATGCCAGTCATGCTGGTGCAGTTGCCATGTTACCGAGAGAGAAATGTTATTTGGAATTTGACTGCCATAACAAATAAAAGGCTTTTACAGTAATTTGTTGTTTTAACAGCTAATGATGTGATTAGTTTTATAGACCTTCTGCCAGGCTGGGTTAATGATAAAAAGTAAATGAATAGAGGGGAGAAAAAACATATCTGAATAAAATCAATATACTGGAACAGTTCCAGGAAAGAAAAAGACAACTATGTATACTTGTTGTAATACCATAGCTGAGAGGGTAATGTTTTGAGGGGTATGAGATCAGGCACATAGTACACAGCTTTATGGATGATGAAAAACATTGCAAATATGTACATAAAATTAGATGTGTTACTGTTCCAAAGCTGTAAATGGCAATGATGCAAAATAGCTATTCCAGTTTTGGATAGGAAGATTTAAATGAGGAAATGTAAGCTGAAGAGAGCTTTTTGCAGGAATAAGGACAAATGTACCTAGTTCTACTGTTATCAAAATCAGATTAGTGAATAGCAAGGATACCAGGAAGAAGCTTGAGAACCTCTGGTTTGGATATGTGCTGTGCCTGATTTTAGCTGGAATTTGAACCTGAAGTTTCCCACCACTCAGGAGTGGAGACAGCATTGATGCATAATCTGAAAGGGAGTTTCTGTATTGCCTGGTCCTACACCACCCCTAGTTTTGCTGTCTTGAGGGAGGCTGGTCCCCGGAACCTCTTTATGTTGCCAGTCAAACATGGAGGAGGTGGTTCAAAGTATCAGAATTTGGCTTCTCAGTTGGTTTCTGTGGTTGCCTAGCTAAGGTGTGCCCCATTCAATTCACTTTTCTGGGGAACGTTGCCCCATTAATTTAAGGCACCTAAAATGAGGTACATAAAGTTGGGCAGTACAAAAACTTTGTGATACTGTAGCCTCTTTTACTTTCTGATGTTTTTGTGAATGAAATTTTTTTAAAGATTTTTAGCGTTAACTAAATATTTCTAAAATTATGCATTTTCTTTTTTTTTTCAAAACAAATAACACACATGCGCAATTCCAGGGACACACACACTGAAAACATTACCGTTGAGGTTTAATCTGTGACTTCAAATCTAAGTAATGGCATATTTTTAATTAATAACATTTGCTTTTTAACAGGAACCTCTAGAACGTTGTACTCCACCAACATGGCTTTATCATCCAGCCCAGGGATTTCAGCTGTACAGCTTGTAAGGACAGTTGGCCACACCACCACAAACCACTTAATTCCAGCATTGTGCACAAGCAGCCCTCAAACGCTTCCCATGAACAATTCTTGCCTGACTAACGCAGTGCACCTCAACAATGTCAGTGTTGTTTCTCCGGTCAATGTGCATATCAATACAAGGACTTCAGCACCATCGCCAACAGCCTTAAAACTTGCCACAGTTGCTGCCAGTATGGACAGAGTGCCAAAGGTAACTCCTAGCAGTGCCATCAGCAGTATAGCAAGGTAAGTATGTAGTAAGTTGGAGCACAGTTTTAAGTTACATTTGCGCTGCCTGAATATCTCTACTCTGCACAAGAGCATTTCCCCTTCTTGGTATAGCTTCAGCCCCAGGAAAACATCCAGCTGCTGGCATCTTCAGCGTGACTACGACAAACCATAAGAGCTGATGCAATACTATCTTTTTGCAGATTAACACCCAGATAACTTCTGCTGATTTGGGGCACACTAGTCTTGGTAAACTTCCACTGTGTTTAAATGGCTTCATTTTAAACATTTTCACTTGTCACTTCTCATGCAGCCTTTTCTGGTAGATTCTTTCAAACTCTCCACATTTTTTCACCACGGTTCTTTGTACCCATATTGTGCTGGCATATCTATTTTATACATATGTGTATACACATTTTTATATGCAAAATAGACGATAGATGTGTGCCAGCTTGCATCTTATATGTATATAATTATTCTCATTGACTAGCAGCATTATCATTTCAGGATACTTACTAGATGTTTCACGGGAGTGGCAGGAGCTTGCAGTTGGCTGAATTTTCTGAAAATGATGCTACTTGGGCTTTCTTTTGAAGGTCTCTGCTGGATTGTATGATGCTTTAAAAAAAAAAGTCAAATTTGTTTATGGATTAAGAAGACTGAAAAAGGACATTAGCAAATGTGGCTTATGGATTATTTCATGACACTTCTGGAGACGTTAAAAAGAGCTTTAGAGATGCAAAATCACATGTATAATGTAGTCGCTGCATAGAGTGAGGAAAAGCTGTTTTTAAATTAGCAGTTGTGCTTTAAAGCATACCTCTATCATTAGTGCATTCAGCTCTTATTTCCATCAAGTCAGAGGGATATTTCAAGTCATGTCAGCAAATGCCTGAAAAAGAACCACCTTAGCTAAATAGGCCTTAGGCTTCTCTACAGGGAATGGTAATACATTCAGAAAGAAATTAAGATTTCTTGTGCTAGTGCTGAAACTGAGCTGGAAGAAAAAAAAATCAGGTGTGAACAATGCTTTGCTCACTAATGCAATAATTGGTAGCTGATACTGAGTAGTATTGGCATATCTTGACTTTGTTCCTTCAGGAGAATCTTTATTACTCTTATCCATAATTTAGGCTGGTAACTTACAGGTAATTGCGATGAAGTTGGACCATCTTTGTTAATCTTGTAGAAAGGACTGCAGTGTTAATGCAGTAAGCAGTTCTTAAATGCCAGTATTTAGTTTCAAATGATCTGTTTTGTTAGTGTACGTGTTGAGGTTTGTCCCTGATCCAAGTAATAGTTGTGTAATAACACATAGAGCCTGTAAGAAGTCACTGAAACTGCATAAGGAAATATTTGCATTCTGCCTGTAATTACTGAATATTTCTTTTGTTGCAGAGAGAACCATGAACCAGAACGACTGGGTTTAAATGGCATAGCAGAGACAACAGTAGCAATGGAAGTGACATAACCTCAAACCAGTGTCTCAACCTGTGCTAATGGTGTAGTCATTTATATTCCAACTGAATGCAAAATACAGCACTCTGTGGATCACAGAGAACTAAAATGGACCTAAATGGACTATCATTATATCGTGTATTAAGTCGATATATAATGTAAATTTTGTAAAATTGGGAAAATCACTACCTTGTAAAATAGTTTATTTGTATCATCAATATTATTTCTGTTACTTGAATAGTAGATATTCATCATCATGCTTTTGCACTTGAATTTGCAACTGAATGGATTAAAAAAATAATTCTTTAATGGGATCATGAGCATGAAATGGGATCCTGCATCACTTGTTTTAACTATTTATTTTGCCATGTTTACATTTTGTATCTTGTACAAATAAATCCAACTTTGTGTCTAAAAAAAAAAGTTAAAGATTCATAGCTAGGAGACAAAATTCTTGTAATTTTTTTCTAAAGGAAATGTAAAGTTTTCACTTGGTTCATTTTGTTTCACAATTTGACTAGATGGACTTTTTGGTAAATACTTTAGTGGCATTTCACTGTCAAATATGAAGTTCAAGGCAAAATAGTATTTTCTATTACTGTGCAGGGGAAAGGGATGGATCGATACATGCAAATTTAATGTAGTAACTCACTTTTCCATATATTTTGAATGTATATTTCTATTTATAATACCAGTTTATAAAAAATAATTACACAGGAGAAAAAAACTGACTAGGAAAATTATGCATCTAGCACACATAAAATTGTGCAGATATGAGAAAATTTTCAACTGATTACATTTTATCTGAAGACTGCATATTTTAACCGGCTTTAAAACTGTAACACACCACATAAAGGATATTTTACCAGGTATGTATTGCATTATATATCATTGCAATAATTATTGGATGTCTAGATATCGAGCCATCCCAGGTGGTGGGGGGGAGGGAGGGTTGTGGCAAGATTGTCTTTTCAATTTTGGAGAGTTTTCCTGTGGCTACAAGGCAAGTAACGGGTTGGAAAAAGTCTGACTGTAAGCGTTGGACACCTTCGTAGTGTAGTGTTTTAGTGACTTTTTTTATACGGTTCTTGTAAATTAGATACGTGTAGTGGTGTTTCAGAATGTTTGTTTATGCACTAGTTCAGACAACTTTCCCTGTTACTTGTTCTTGATAAGTGAAAACTGCAGGGAAATAAAAATACATATCAAAACATGGACATGTTGCATATGTGTTTATTTCACAATGTGCAAGCAGTGTAAGTGTAAATTTTCAACAGTGTTAGTGGTCTTTTGATAATGATTTTGACCAGAGCATCTGCACTTAATTCTCCAAAAGGTTCAGTCTGTGGTTGTTTACTGTCTCTTGAAGTATACAGTAGGGGAGGGATTGTCCAGCAGCTGGAACCTGAACCTGAGTCTTGGAAATCATCAGGACAAGGGACAGTTTCTTGTTCTGCCAAAGGAACCTCAGATGTTACCTTGGGCAAGTTGTTTGAATTTTTCTGCTGTTTGGTTCTCCACCTGTAACTTGGGTAGTATTTCTGCACTTCTTATAAGTCACAGAATCATGGAGGGAGCCTCAGGATGTTGCCTAGTCCAGCCCCCAAGGGTTGGATTACCTGCACATGGTTTCACCAGCTAATGGTTGCCAGGTGTCAGATGCTACAATAAGGGCACCCATTAAGTACCTAGGCTTTTGAAGGAAATTCCTTGCAACTACTCTAAGCTGGAAGATTTGTCTCCTGCAGGACATGCTTTGGCAGAAACAAGCATGTTATTCAGTCAGGTCAGTTGAGGGGTCAGCAAAGGAAAGCTAACAGATTAATTTTCTGCTAGTTCTTATAATTATGTTCCTGAAGTTTGGAATGAATTGTCACCCATGTCAAGGGGTGACATAGGCACAGATACGCGCTCTTTTTCTGACAACCAATTTTAGTTAGACTACAGTTAGTATTGCAGTTTGGTGTTTTGTTTTTTCTTTAAAGTATCTAAAAGAATAACTTGTGCATCTTTATTTTAAAAAGGTGTACAGGTATGATTTTGCCCTAAATGTCATGCAGTCTTCCTCTTAAACATTCATATAAAGAGCTTCTTTTAATCTAAGTTGTGTTTAAACATGTTTTCTCTCAGGTTAGGTTAGAAATTGACAGTTAAACACACTTGCAGAGCTTCAAATACTGGGAGTTGGTCAGAAACTCTGATGTCTAACTATTTTTTGTTTAACTGATGCGTTATTTTCTATTCACTATCAAGCCCCCAAGGAGAGATGATATCGGATTGTATCTGTTGAGAATACTTGGAGGAACCCATGACACTCCAGTGTTAATGCCTTGATCAGGCAAAGCATGATGGCAGGATCGGGGCTGTCAGCACAAGGGAGAGGCACGTGTGCAAATGCATGCTTATTCATTGCTTTCTGCATCATGCCTTTACTGGAATTGCCATTTTCTGATAAATTGTTCATGTACATGCATGTCTGTCTAAGGTTTTCTGTAGAACAAGATTCACTTCTGGGAATGACTTGTGTAGTCTGAAGTAGGTATTAATTTTTTTTTTGGAAGCAGAACTGTTGCAAATGTGAGTCTGAAAGTTTCTCTCCTTGATACCTAAAAATAATCTTATTCTGTAATTTAGCCCCAAAACCTTTTTGTGGTTTAATAAAAAAGTGAAGTAATTTTCTTTTGCAGATTGAAAGCTGTATGCTTAGCAAATTAGAGCTCCTGAGCTCTGTAGTAGATACTCTTCCTACTACAAATGTAGATCATTTTCATGGTAAATTGGACTGAAAATGTCTCCAAGATTGCTATGTAACTATGACTGGATATAGTCCAGTCCTCATCTAATTACTTGAAAACCTTTAGCTGGTGCTTCTAACTTTTAGTAGATTCTGGAAAAATACGAGGTGGAGAAAAGGATTTCATAAACTCCAAAGGTAAGTGTTCCGTATGTTGAATAAGTTTCATTTAAAGTATTAGTATTGATGTAACTTTACAGTAAAGCAGAACTATAATAGTCCTAAGAATTTCTAGTAATTAATTGTGGGCCTGAAGTGCCAGAAAAGGAGAGTGATGAGCAATATTATATTCCGTAGAAATATTAAAAAAAAAAGTCTACATTCTCCTGACACTGGAATACCGGTGGAATACCAATAGCAGGGAATACCAATGACCGAGTTATTTTTGTGCACTCTATTAAAAGTGTGTGTTGAAGATATGACATTCTTTTTGAATTCCCTTATTTGAACATAATGCATAGATGCAATACGATTTGAATAGTGGTTTCTGTTTTATTATGTATTCAGGAATGTTGTTCAGGTAAGATTTTTTTGAATTTAATTTATCTACAGCAATTTATATTGGACTTCAAGTATAATATGCGGAGTGTTCCTTTAAATTTCAGATACTACAGAAAATGATTATTGGGTTTATCTAATGCTTTTAATCTATAGATGGACTACTGAATTTTGATATGTGCTTAACTGTAGGCACTGATTTTTTTTTTTGAATATTAACTTTCACTGTTTGAAGCCAGGTACTGATTGTTCTAATGGAGGGGAGGAAGGTGTGAAGCTCAGGTGGGCTTGAATTAGATTTCAATCTGTGATTGTTTGGCCTCACAGCTTAACATTTAAATGTTTAAAGTGGAGAACCTTCATCTCCTGAGCTGTATTTGTGAGAACCTTGCAGTTGCTGGCTGAACCTCATGCAGCAAGAAAACTTCCAAACTGACTCCAGGTAAATGTAAGAGTTTTCTGCTGTTCTTTTCATTCCTTCCCACTGTACCACAAAAGATCTTACAGCATGATAGTGTTAAGTCTGAAAAATTACTACCCAATTTTGTTTCTAATTCTGCTGTAGTACTGTTCTTCCCCTCTCCAGACATCATCTAAACAATACGCTATTCTATTTACAATTTGTTCTATTTACTCTTTTCTTTACTCCTCTACAATTGACTGTATGTGCAGGTTGTTTTTTTCCCTGACAAACAAGATGTTTACTGCAGCCCTTTGCTGTTGTCCTGAGGCTCTTTGAGACTTCTCTTCCTTCCCTTCCATTTTCCTCTACCTCCAACCCCTTTGTAGGGAATAACAGAGAGCTTTCTTATTTTGTTTTTACAGTAATACTGATTTTTAAAGCAGAATCTTCAGACAGTGCAGCCTTCCAGGGGTTGACTGATTTATCCTGAAGTGGACTCAGCATCATGCTCACAGCTAGTCAGCCATCTTCTCAATTTGCAGTACCTCGCTACTGCTCAGACCTTTAGAATAAAGTGTCCTGGTACAAATTCACATCTTCCGATGAGAAGGCTCTGAAGGCTACAGCAAACTAAACACTCTTTATACAGGTTAGTCATGTCAACAGACTTCCTGGATTTGACGTCAGAGAAATGGCTTCAAATCTCAATTCCCTACTTCTTCTATTTTTAGGTTTTGCAATATTCAGACTTAATCTTAGAAAGATGGAGAATAACCTTCATAAATCACATCTTCACAGTAAACTGCTACTCAGAAGAGAAGGAAGGAAGGAAAGACCTTTCTAGTAGGTAGAGGAAATGTTTCCTGTGAAGCTATAGACCAGACAATATAAGTTGGGTTAGCTATTAAGATCCAACAGTTTACATTTGAACAAAGGCACATGGAGGATAATTGTTTCTCCTCTGATCCAACCAGCTAATTATGTAGAAAACATTAGATATGGGCAATTGCAGTCTGTGAGCCAAATCCATCCTGGGTCAGTTTAATTTCCCAGGAAAGCGATCCATGTGCGTGGTGTGCTAGCGTGTGGAGCTCCACCATGGAACCACTTGTACTTGGGAAGCTCCCTAAAGCAGGCAGCTGCTTTGAAGGGGATTTCTTGGGAAAAGTACAAGCAACGTTAGGCTAAGAGCAGCATTACTTGACGCCATGGCACACCATGCACTAGGAGATGCTGGTGGTAGCTGGGGAACGGTGTGGGGAGCAGATCGACAGCAAGGGCTGGTGTGCTTCCCAGCACATCCCGCTGTAACTGTGCTATCTAGGGGTTTCCACGCCGGGCAGTCTGTTGGTTATTAACAGAGTTCACGTTACAGGTACCAGCTGTATTGCTCTGGCCTACCTGGAGATAAAGCAGCCTCCAAACCTGCTGACCTTTGCCAACCTAGCAGCTATTTGTAGAGTGATTAAATGCGTTTTAACAGCAGCATTTCTCTCGTAAGTCAGTGATAATGCGAGAACAGCATCTGTATGACACGGGAATGTATTTGGGGGAACATTTTGCAAAGCTTTACTTAAATAACAAGACGGTGAACATAAAGATGGACTTCTGAGAGAATATACTGATTTCATTTCTATTTGGTAAGAATGTCCATTGGCTAAGAATATGATGAGTTTGAAACAGGCTGCAATATTTACATTATTCTGTCCTTTTAAGCACCTAGCTCAACAAATACTTAACTTGTCTTATCCTCCTGCTAGTGAACACAGAGCCTTCTTAAAGGAGTGGATGTGCAAACATGGATAAAGAGACACGATTGCCCAAAATATCCTGTGCAAAAAATGAGATCTTGAGCCTTATCTGTGGCAGAATTGCTTTTCCCCCACACCCCTGTTACACTGCTTGTTTTCCAAAGATAGGATTGTTTCTGGGACTAAGAATGGGAAAATCTGTTTTAGTCCAATCTTGTTTCAATCCATTACACACTGATTTAACTCTAATACAAATGTAATTACACAGGGAGGATAAAGCAGAAAGATCAATTAGAGAGCAAGGGGTAAATGATGGAGGAAGGCAATTAATTAATACTACACTATAGCAAATAATGGTAAGAGAAAACTTGTAACAGAACAGATGCATGTCTAAATACTTCTCTCTGATGGGAGTACACAACCACATGCAACCACTCCCTTAGAGTTCTGAGAAATGAAAGGAAAAGACTCTGACCACAGCACTATACCTGTCATTCTGGCAAGATCTTATCTGTTCAGGAATGTGTGTAAAAAATAAACTAACAGCTGTGCAACTCTAATAAGGATAGCAAAGAGAAAATGGGGCAGAAGACAGCTGACCAAGACCGGGCACAACTAATAGTTACGTGTTCAAAACCTCCGTAGCAGTTCAGACTTACTTTTGATGGAGACGCTAACGGCAGCAGCCCCGTATGCCCTGCCTTCTCCCCTGGGGCCGGGCTGGTGGCAGCTCGCTGTGAATCCCCGGCAGCCTAGTGCTTGCTTTCCCACCCTCACTGTTAATGCCTCACTGACTGTTCCTGAATTAATGTTGTCTTACTGAACCTTGCCCTGGGGATAAAGGGATGCTTAAACATCACCCCCCATCTTCCTGATGATGATCTGACTAGACTAGTCACCCTGCTTTTAAATCGACAGCTTTGTAAATGACACCAGAAGATGGCATCATCTGCCTGTAATGCTGTTTAACTCTTTCTGGGCCTTCATGCCTAAGTGCTTTTTTTTGTTTTCTTTCTTTTTTTTGGACAGTGGATGTGTTGCTCTCCCTCAATAAAATTTAAGGGTGTGAAATTTTTTTTTTTACTGGATTGCAGGGTTTTTTTTGGTTTTGATTGCTTATAGCTTCTTATAATTCAGGAAGGCAAAAATTTTCCAAGTTACAATCCTTTTTATTTTGGATATTAAGTAACAAAAAATTGTAACTTGGAAAAATATTTTGAGTATTGAGTAAATAACATGTTTTTGCTGTTTTATGTAAAGTGGTAAAAAAATCAATTTTTAAAGCACAACCACTTTTACAGATGTGTAAGCACAATATACATGGCTGCATAATGTGAATAATTTATTTGAAGACTGAGATTTATGTGTGTACTTAACATACTTAGATATATGCTTTAAAATAAGCACATCTTGAAGTGTTTTGCAAATCGGAAACAATGGCTGCTCTTACACTCCCTGCTAGCATAACTCAAACATTTTCAGGTGGAGTATCTTTTTGACTGGCAGTATCCTATTTCAAAATCTGACCTTTCTGTGGAAGTGTATTGGTTTCAGTTATTTACTTGTTTTTTTTCTTAACTGATCTACACTGCTGTAAGCACCATATGTTGTGTTCGAGTTTGTTCCTGGTGTTGCTGGAATGTGAAGTAAGGAAGCACAAATTTAAGTAAAACAACAACATGCAGGAAGGGAACTAAAAGGAACCCCTGTGGCCCCTGATCGACAAAGAAATCATTACGTCTGATCAAAGGAAACATTGCTTAACAGATAATCATCTTGGGTGACTGAGTGTTAGTTATGCAGAACCTATGTATTTTGATATTAAACTTGTACTTGGCCTGAACAAATAGTCTGTAGCCCAGTCTCTCCTGAACTATTAAACTATTAATAGGCCTCCTTCCTTTTGGTGACACATGGGCACACAGAAGAGATTGTTTCTGTACCTCAGTTCGTCCTAACTGCCTTCTCAGCACATTTTAGCTCATTTTGTTGCCTGCTCTTCAGTTCTTGGCTTCCTTATTTATTTATTCATTCCCCATTAAACACGTGTTCTGGATTTGTAAGCATTTTCCCTGATGCACTCCTAACAGCATCTTCTCATGTCTGTGAGACAGTACCACCCTCAACACTTAAATTTCCTTTTGTCCTGGGGATCCCAGCCCTTCTGGTACCTCCTGCAAGAAATCCTTTACCACCTCTTTACCCATAGATGCTTTTCAGCACTGATGACACAGGCATAACATCAAATTTCATCTTGATGGCCATTGCTGGGCACCAGGATCAATGGAATCTACATTAAAGCTGCTCTCCCTGCTGATAAGTTACTCCACTGGCCAGTACTGATGTCTATTCGTTGCACTGAATTGTTAAAGACAGCAGAAATTCAACCTTGTTATTCTTTTTCTCCTGAGGCTCTTCCATCTCCCAACTCCACAGCTCATTCCTGGAGCCCAGAAGCAGTGAAAGTAAGCAATATTCTTTTGGCTCTGAGGATAGGAAATTGTTTTTTCACTTCTGAAATGCCCAGGTGTCCATTCCCTTATTCCTGCGGGACCATCTCTATCAGAATCCACACTTTGCTATTGTTCAGTACCTCTGTCACACGGCTTCCTTCTTTTTGGTTTTCCTGCAGCCTGAACAGCTTGGTCATATTGGTGGCTCATCTACAGAGAAATGAAATTTTGTTTTCTTATGGCCATTCCCCTCTGCCCCAGTCTTAGAGGAAGTGATTTGTTACTACTTTTGGAGATCTCTGACATCCTGGGCCCTTTAGTCAACCTTTCCAGTCAAGGTCAGCTCAGCTTGAGAATTTCTTCAGGAACAGTCAGAACTTGCTGTCAAACCATATCTAACTCTGCCAAGGTGATTTTAACCATGGACTTAGTATCTAGCTGAAGAACCTGTCCCACAGTCGTAGGAAGGGTTTGTTTTCTTTTACTTTTGTGGTGTGGGTAGCAAGAAAATTCTCTTACGTCCTCGTGCATTGTAGCTCAATAAGGGCAAGCAGAGCATAGCTGTAGTGGTGTTTCTTGTAAGTATACAATCTGAAAAAAGCCGTGGCTTCAGACATGAAGGAAATTAATAGTGATGATGCTTAAGATTACAGAAGCGGAGTATGAATGCTTTTCTATATCATCCTAGTTCATGTTTTTTGTGATGTAATTTCCCAGTAAACTGTATATCGTACCCTCTATCACTTAAGGCTCTGTATGTGGATTACCAGGGCTTCCAGAACAAACTGGAAGAAGCTCTCAAGCTCAAGGAAGTTCTGATTGCTCCTGAATCTGACTGAAAACTAATGTTCCTACTAGGCTGCTCAACTCACAGTAATCTGGTAATAAGTAGTAAAAATAGCAGGTTTGTGACAATGTGGTATTATCGGCAATGCAGACAATGCAATACTGTTTCTGACAATATTGCTAAGAAAAGATGGCTCTTCAGTGCATTCTTACTGATGGCAGATTATACCTACTCTAACAGGAAAATAGAGATTTGCCTATCTTGCTCCACAATGAGCTCTTGATAATGGATGAAAAATATGGATTAATTCTTTTATGACTAAGCCCCTACTTGTCATGACTTACGAATTTGCTATTCATGGTAAGAGCTTGAAACATAAGAGGGGAAAAAAGGAGCTAAATAATTGGTAATCCATGGGAATAAATCACATTATAACAATAGTGTCTTATCACATGCTGCACATTGCTAACTCTCCGTGATGTAATTACTTTTAAGAAGGGCACGAGAGCCTTTGTAACTCGCCTGCTCTTTTCATATCCGCGTCAGGTAATGAGGACAACCACTATGGCTAGAAGAAAGGGAAATCTCTGTAGAAATACCAAAGAACTGACCACTGTCAACTTAATTGTGTGACAGGCTAGTTCAGTGCAACTGGTACTCTGGTCTTTGGAGGAATCTGGTTTCAGCAGTTGCTTGGAATTAGACGTGCAACCACTGTTGCTGTTTTATGGAAGGCAGGAGCCATCCCTCAGACTTTAAGCAGTCAAGCTCCTTGTGGGTAGAAAATGATGGAGGAGGGGACTACAGGTGGTAGATTAATCTATTTCGGGCAACTTTAATCCAGTGAAATGAACTAACCTTGACAGCCGGCTGGGGCAGCGGGTAAGGAAGAAACGTTTCCATGCTCCTTGTCAGAGTGAAGGAGGGAAGCAGCAACCCTGAGGGGAAGGAGCAGGCTCCAGGCTTTGCTTTTCCCAGATGCTGATTCACTGACTGCAACGTGACAAACTTGTTAATTTATCAAGGTCAAAGCTTCACTCAGCCATGTTCTTCTTTCTTTGCCTCTGACACAAGCCAGATCAATTAACAGATTGAAGAACAGATTTATGGTCCTAGCTCTCATTTCTGTCTAATTCTAGGTGGAAGAGAGCAGCCAGCGCACAGCGGCCTACTCCCGAAAAGAGTGCGCGCATTCAAAAACGGAGCTGACGAAGCGGTACGCGCACGCTGTTAACGCGTTATTTTTCTCTACGTCGGGCGTAAATGTAGTGGCTCAGAGCTAAAACCGTAACCCCTGCATCGGAAAAGGGCGGCGCGCTGGCTCCTGCCGACCAACGAGGACAAAAAGCTAACCTGCCTGCTGCTGCCACGGCGGGGGGCGGCTGCGGGACGGCGAGAGCCCGCCCCGCCTGCCCGCCGCGGGGCCC
>VXAL01011426.1:268416-315771 GCA_013399475.1 Chauna torquata | reverse complement strand
GTGGCGGTGGTGTGCGCGGCGAGGAGCGCTCGAAGCGAAGCCGCGGTGCTGAAGGCCGGCCGTGACCTGCTCAGGGCCTGGTTAAAACTTCGAGTCTGCGGCGAGTTTCGTGCGGGGGAAAAAAAAAAAATAATTCTAAAATAGCTATGGGGAAACGGGGGGAAAAAGGGAGCCCGTCGTGGACGGAAAGGGCTGACTGGTTTCCCTCCGTTTGCTCGTGCTTAACCGGCTTCTGTCACTTTTCCCTGCTCGAAGGCTGACGCTGCAGCAGGCGCAGCAGCCCGGTAACAATGGCCTGGCCGGAGGGGCACCCGTCTTGCAGCGGAGCTCTCTGGTTTGGGGGGCAGGAGGGCCGGCTGTAGCACGGTCAGCTGGCTGCTGGGGAAACAAGCGCCGGCAAAGCTTTTTTTTTCCGCTTAAATAAGCCCTCGTACATATTAAAAGCAGATTAAAGCACATCAATTGAACATCCCTTTAAGAACATCATTTTTTTAGAGAGATGTAGAATGCAGAATCCTTTCTTTCCGCTTAAGTGAACGTGCAGGTATAAAATGCATCTTTCTGAATAAAGCGTCTGTTGTCTGGAAAAACAGGAACTAATATGCTTTGAAAAAGGTATTGGTCTTGTGGACAAGGGATAATTCCTTTAGTAAAGGTAAAAAGGAAAAATAACAGCAGCTGTCAATTTCTTACTGTGGAAGTTTAGAAAAATCACTAGGGAGAAACAAGAAAAGGTGTGTGTTTATTTATGTAAATACATGTAAAGATTTATTTTTGTGTATATTCAGTTTGGCAGGCTCAGTTTTGGGGTTGTTTGCCATCTTGAAAATCTGTCCAGAAGCTTGGGGTGTGCCTTTCCATTCACAGAGCAAAATACGTATCTGTTCTAGGCGCATGTTTTAGTCGTGGTAACTAGTGAAATATGTCCTCAAAGCCATGCTCGGTTCTCAAAGACAAACCATCCGGCTGGGCTTCCGTGGGGATATTTGTAGCTACTTGCAGTTTTGCAAGTGTAAATGAACATAACATTTTTCCATGTTCTTTGTCATCTTTATTCACAGTACTTAGCTCTTTGGGCTTTGCTGTGACTTGAGCTATGCTGGATGCCACTGCAGTGTGCTAGCAGAAGGCAGTACTGGTTGTTGTTATTTACCGGTTAGAGTGACTGCGTAGCTTCAACAAATAACGTTGGAGGGAGGGGGAAGGAATCCCGAGTCTGTGGAAGATCCAACCAGAGTAGACTTTCTTCTGGAAAAGCAGTATTTTAGTCTCCAAAAGCTCTTAGGAACATTACATAAAGGAAAATTAAACCAGAACAGAACACTTTTTTTTTTTTTTCCCCATAGCATTTGAAAAACACTGCAATGCAGCTCTTATTTTTGTTGCATAAAATGTTGGAAAGAAAGAGGTTCTGTTAAAATTTAAACGACAAAAACACAAAAAAAGCTCATAGGAATTCTGTCATCACATCAGAAAATATAAAATCTGAATTACTTGAAGGAAACGTCTGTTCTTTTCTGACGTGTAAGTGTGAGTAAACTTACTTCTCCATCCTAAAAAAGGACTGTGGGAAAACGCTTTGTTTCTGAACCTCCCACCATCGTCTCCCATCATACTCCTTTATGCCTTGAGCAAATTTTCCAACAAAAAGTGAAGATCGGAACTTGATATTTCTTGAAAACAAACAGCAACGAAGGAAGTTTAACAACAGGCTTGAGTTTCTCTTTCGCATCACGGATAAAGCTGTATCTCTGCAATGCCCGTGGTCATGTGTTTCAGAGCGCTTCATCAGCAGCATCCCAACTTCGTTCAAACAAGCTAAACGCCTTGGAGTTGGGATTTGGCCCACTGTCTTACATGCTCGCCTCTTCCATGAGTCTTCATGCGCTTCGCGCACGCAATGCAGGGAAGTATGGGCAAGCTGAGTAGAGCAGGAAGATTAAAATGCCTTACCTAAATTTTTCTGTGCCTAAGAAGATAAACAGGGAAAATAAAAACAAAAAACCCAGTGTATTTTGAGTCTACTTCAAAGTTTTAAATACAAAAGCCTATAATGTGTATCTCATCTTTAACCATGGCAGCGAAAGGCGACAGTGGTAAATCCATCGCTTGCTTTTTGCGGTTAGCTCCACCACAGTCTCAACAGACTGCAGCTTCATTTTGTTTCTGCTCCTCTGCAACCTCAAGGTGACTTTCTGATTGATTGTGTTGGCTGATAGACCTAGAAATGTCTTTTTCTTGCTGGCTTCCTTCTTGCGGTCCTGTCGGAGAGCGGGGAGCCGTCTGCGCCGGTGAGCGGCTGCGGCAGTCTGCTGGCTGATGGTTCCTTCGTGCCTGCCCCGTCCCTCCGGGTGCTTGTGTTCCTGCGCGTCCGCACAGGGCGGGTGCAGCCAGGCTCGGTGCCCGGCAGCGGGAGGGCATGTGCGAGCCTGGCTTTGCGCGGGCTGCTGAGCGCTGCAGCTCCCCGCTGCGTGCTCGGTGCCAGGCGGGCAGCGCGGAGCCTTTCTCTGCCTCGCTGGGCTGTCCCAGCGCTCCGCTGGCTCTCGCCAACGTGCCCGAGGCAGCGCCAGCACAGAGCGCGGGGCGAGCCGAGCCGAGGGTCCCTGCACGATCTCGCATTACTCGCGCAGTGGAAAATCCTGCTTCTCGTCTGTGAAGCGTTCCGCATAGCTTAACTATTGTGCTTAAGAAAATAAATCATCACCTGATGCTCAGCCGATGTTCGATGGTCATTGCTGTTTTGCAGCGTCATATCCCGTGAAGTAAAACAAACCAAAAATTGGTAGCTGATTTAGGGTGGAATCTGAGCAGTTTTTTCTACTTTCTGCTATAAGTACTGTTTCTGTTTGCAGTGTTGTCATATAGAGAGATTCTCACTTATTTCCATTACTAGGATATTTGGAGATGTTTTAACTTTTATTTCATATATGCCAGTAAAGTCAGCAGAGTTTGTACTAATGAAAAGAAGTCACATTTTTCAGTCCCTCCTATACAGAGATCCCTGTAGGCTGTAAGCAGCTGTAGTTACGAGGGACTTTAAAAAAACAAACAAAAACAAAAAAACAACACAACCCAAAACCAAAGCCCTGGGATAGTAGATGAATAACGACTTAAAAAAAAAAAAAAAAAAAAAAGCAGAAAAAAAAAATGTGAGGATAAACCCCCTGGTGTGGCCTGGTTTTTTTTTTTTTTTTTCCACGGGGTGTGGTACACTGTGCTGCTAACAAAAGCCACGCATCCATCCCTACCTCATAGTGCGCAGCCAGGCTGTTTGGCTTTGTTCATGGCATGTCTGTAAGCACCTCTTACAAAAAAGCTCCTGCCAGTTTGATGTAGAATGTGAAGTGAGATGGGACTGCTGTCTTGGTGCAGAATATTTCAGTGGACACGTAGTGCATGATTTTCCTAGCAGAATGCTTAATCTGGGAACTCGATGCTAGCTTTGTCACCCAGCATCTTCGGTCTGTTTTCCAGCTCTGCTTAACTCTTCTGTTCCAGGGAAGACAGCACGTTTTGTATGAAAGCTTTTGAGAGGGGCTGCTGTGAGCCAGCAGTAGCTGGCATAGCTAAGCATGGCGTTTATATGGAATTGATGGTATCCAAAGGCACTGAAAGCTGACGAATGCCGTTGTGGGAGTCTTTCCTTTCCGAAGCGTTGCTAATCCTCCCACACCATAAGATTCTCCTGTACCCTGACATAAGCTGCAGTCATCTCTAACCTGCTGCGTTTCCCTGTTCAGTGGATAGATGCACCATGACGTGCTGTGCTCGTTCCCCTGCGACTCTGGGCTGTGCTGCTTTCAGGTCAGGCTATTTCCAGAGAAGCAGCAGCACAAGACTGACAGATCTGGCACTTGTTTTTTTTTGCGGGGATGATTTGTCTCAGCAGCTTGAACCTCTTGTATCTCAGGAAGAAGAGGAAGCCTATACACTACAGCGTGTTGCTGTTCTTTTGGTAAACAACACAAGATGATTCTACCGGGCTTGGATGGCTCTTCTGTACCTTGCAGCATAAACTATTTCATTTATTGAAGAAATGGTATAGTAGACACTCAGGGAACCGCTCGTGTGCTTGATTTTTTTAAAAAGAGTGATTGTTTTCCAAAGGCATACTGCTGTGCTCACACTTACTTTCAGGAGCTTGTACAGACGGTTAAAATTGTGGGACAGGCAAGATAACTGATAGAGTGGGTTTCTGGTTCTTTTTTTACAGTGCATTGGCTAGAGAATAAAACAATTCTGGATGTAATTATCAAGAAATAAAATACGTTTATTTCTTGACACAGCGATACTTCCATAAAGCAGTGAAGCAGAGGCAACGTGCAATATTACTTACCCTTCTGTGATGTAAGGCAGTGGAAAAAATTGGTCTTGAGAAGGGCTTGCGAAGAAGTCTCCAGGTTTTTCCAAAACGTAAACGTCCTCCATCTCTGTGCTCAGCCTTTGCATCTGTCCAGCCCTGTCATGTGGGTTGGGTCAGCACGTGCTGGGCAGACCCCTTTCCCGGGGAAATGTAGCCCCTCCGCAGCGACGCTGCGAGCTGGCGTGTGGACGTGGGGCGTGCAGAGGGGCAGCGAGCAGTCGGCACGGTGGTGGCACCTGTTGGTGGCACTGCCCCGTGGGGTCGGGCAGCCTTGAACCCGTTGTCTGAGACTGTCCTGAGGCAGAGATGCTGACCTTCCAGTTGCGGATCAGAACAAAATCCTGAGCTTGTTAAGCACTGCCTGCCACGTTCGTGCTGGATGATAGCACGGGCAGTTACTTCTGCATGGATGGTGTGGTTTTGGGGCGTTCTGTCTGGGTGTGTCTTTCTCCTGAAATTTCCTCTGCCACTTCTCTTTAGGAAAGGATATTCGTTCAAGTTTGCCCGTGAGTATTGAATCTGGGGGAAGATAAATGTGGACTTCTTGGATGAAGTTGTATGTACTTTTCTGTTTTCTAAAAATGTAGTGAGAAATAAGGTGTGAAAATAGTGGCTGTTTATTGGTGGTGGTGGTGCTAGAAAGATGATTATTTAGCCAAAGTATAAAGTTTATTATTTTCACCAATGCAATTTCCCTTTTGTGTTTTCTCATAGCATTGAAGGTTTTTTAACATCTTTTCCCAATCCTGTTTGGATATCTTTCTCTAAAAATATCTCCCTGCTGCATACCTGTTCTGTCAAAAACATGGATTCTTAGTTAAAGCTTTGGAAAGTAAAAACGTAGATGCTATAATTTAACCTGGAAGGTTTTCAAACAGCTAGGAAGCATAGTCTCGTGTCACTCTCTCGGTGCTGTCTTTTTACTCTGGTAGCTCCTGCAGAATTGCTTTGTTTTAGACCAGAAAGCTGCCCCGGTGCATTCAGCTTCTGTACTCGCATACCTCCTTCCAGCTTGGTTGCAGCCTTTGTTTTCCTCCCCTGAGATACACTACTTAGTCACTGGTGTTTGGATTCATCTCTGGAAGTGCCTGCTCGGTCTGATACAGTCAGATTTATTGGTATTTGGGGAAGTCTGGGAGTGCTTTTTTTTTCTGCATCATTGGAGATGATTTCTCATGAAGCTTCCTACCCAGATGAGGGCTTAACATGCAGCGAAGGAGCTGTTAGGGAGTGATGTGTGCTTACATCTCCACATACTGTTCCAGTGTTTCAAGCCGTGCCAGAAGAATGAAAGCCATTACAAAAGATAAAATGAAGGGTGAAATGCCAATTTAAAGTCTACAATATTAATATGCTTTTCTCTGCAGTAGTTTCCTGAGGAATTTTTTTTGGGGGGAAGGGATTCTTCCATAAAAGCAGAGGCAGTATTTTGGAAGAGAGAATATTTATTTTTTCTTAACAATTGTTAACTAGACTGCTGACACCCTTGGTATTATCTCTGGTGTCCTTCCTGTCATCATTAAAATGACTTATCTTGGGATGTGTTTTCTTCCAAACTGGCTGCTTCTGAAATACGTCGAGTGTCTCCTGTCACTGACACGTTCCCAGCTCTGTAAGAGGCGAATCGGTTGACCTACCGGAGCAGCAAGTGTACCTGCAATTCCACACCTGCAGATCCCACAACTGTCTTTTCTTAAAGGTGGGCTTTTCTGTCTGCTGAGGACAACATTGAAGAAGATGTAAACATCTTATGTCAGTTCTCTTGTTTGAGAACTTCAGTGCGCGTAAACCGAGCTGTCTTGTTTCATCAGTACTACTGTACGTGGCGAGGGAAAGGCGAACCGTAGGCTTGTGTTGAAGAGGGAGCAGTAGCACAGGAGAAACGAATGGATGGAGTGATCTGTTCTGTTCTGGAAGGAAGCACACATAATCCAGTTTCCATCTGTTGGCTTCTGTGGCTTGGTTCTGCTGGCTGATGTATTTCGTGTTCAGTTCCAGCTGTTGTAGTTGAATGGAAGAGTGCAGCTGGAATTTTGCATGAATTTTTTTTTTAAACACCGAAGGCAGTCTTGTGCACAGTTTTTGTTGAATCCCTTGAGCTCGACATGTTGTGTCTTAATGCAGCCAACCAAGACCAAACACAACCATCTACCACCTACTTTCAGACCTCTTACTTTCCCTCTCGTGTTTGTTGCTGCAGCTTTTTAAAACTCGGCTGTCACACCAAGGTATTTGCCAAGTCACTGAGGCGACTGAAAAAACACGTGCGTGGAAGTGAGTCTTGGTGCAGGGGCTGCCCTGACTTCCCTCGTGTAGAGAGGCAGGATGCGGCAGAGCTCCGAGCGTTGTCTTTGGCAATGGGCAGAAAGAATGAAAGGACGCCGGGTCCAAGCCATTGGAGGCAATAGCCTGGGTGTGCAGCGTGGAATGAAGTCTGCTTCAGCTGACGCTGCGTGTATAGAGGCAGCAGAGTGATTTAGAGCTGCCCAGTAACTGCTTGACACTTCTGACTTCACTGCAGCGTTGCTGATGTGTGTTCTTCTAGCTCCGTGGCAAGGTACGAGTCGGATAACGGTGCTTGTCCATGCGATGGCATTGTGAACAGGGGAGATACCTTTGTTCAATTTATTGTTTTTTGGAGTGTGAAAATACTGCATGCTTTAAGAAACAAAAACTCAACAACGACAAAACTATCACATCAAAGCATCCTCGTTGGGGTCCTTCAGAATCCTAAAGCTGTGGAGTCACAGGTGTGGTATTGCTGATGGATTCCTATTTTTATTTGTCTGTGGGAAAGAGCCAAGCCATTTCTATATATTTATGGCCTCTTTGGATCTTGACTTTTTATGGGATGTTCTGGAAATGCATGTGATTGTTACCAAATTCCCATTACGATATCGATAATTGTTCCCATGACAGCTTCAGAAAATGCGTATTTTCAAATTAGGAGAGAGCCTAATTGAAAACAAGAATGTTGGATTCCCCCCCACCCTCGGAGAAATGAGTATTCAGAGATAAGAACCTAAATATTTAATAGTAGTCCTCTTAGATGTCTTTGCAAAAAGCGATTCATTCTTTCAGTGCTTCACTTGCTGCTAAACGAAACCTCACTCCGCCACCTAATCACAACGATGGCCAGAAGATGCTGTGGGCTGGTGTAAGAGGCTCTCTGCTGGGTCAGAGAGCAGTAAGACACTTGAAAAACTGTTAGTTCTGAATCTGCTGTTAAACATTTCTGTTGCATGAGGAGGATGCAATACTGAAAAACACATTTTCTTATATATCAAACGGCCCAAAGGCTTGCAATAACTTGCTGTGCTCCTGAACGCAGTATTCCTAAATTCATCTTATATTTGCACTCACAACTGCTGTTATGACACAGTCTCTTCTGTTTAGTTGTCCTTGTGGCAGCCCGTGAGGTAAAGCAGACCTTGCATTTTGGGGGCTGAAAGTTGACTTTTAAAGTCACACTGGGAATCCACGGAGAAGTTGAATCTGATGCACAAGTATCACTCTGGCTGGCAAATTATTCCTTCACTTGGTACTGAATGTGCAGGAAACTGTTATCTGAATAGGGGTAACTGGGTTAGTGCGTATTTTTAGCAGAGCTGTTAGCAGAACTCTGATTTTTCAGCAGTTGTAATCTCTTTTCCCAACTGCACAGTTCTGAATTGCTTGAATCTCTGTATTGAGGCCAACAGTGAGATGTGGATAATGCTGCAACTTCTTGAAGAGCTCTGAGATTTTCTTTATTCACTTCTTTTTTGGAACAAATTATTACTACCAAGGGCTTTTGAATACTTGGCTCTGTAACATGAATAGCTGAGCAGCTGTACTTGCAGGCAGTAGGGCCTGTCGAGGGAAGCACAGGAGGCAGCTGGAGGATGTGTCTGTCCGTCTCCGTGTGTCTCTCTGTACTGGACTAGCTCGTAGCACACGGTGACGTTCCAGCCAAAGTTGCCTGTGTCTAACTCAGCTGGAGCGGGCGCAGCAGACAGGTAGGTCTTGCCTTGGCAGGGTTCGCTGATGGCTCAATCAGCGCAGTGTGCCCTTTTAAAATGCAGTGGCTTCTGCGACCCCAGAAAGCCACGCTGCTCCGAAGTTTTGCTGCTGGTGCTCTTCGTAGCTGACCTGTTCGGGTCACACTGGGCGCAGCTGTCCGCATCCACACCCTGCGTGTTCTCCGACTGCAGCAGCCAGTGCCCCTGTAACAGCCCAACGCGGGCTTTGTCACCACACAAATTGTACAAAATGCTGCTACTGAAGACTGACCTGTTGGTCTCAGCATGCTACCCCCGTGTTGTATCTGTCCAATACTCCTCTCCCCTCTTATGTCGCACTTCTTTTTTCTCTTAGGACTTCTCTATATACTTTTATATTTTCTTGCTGCTTTCTGAGTCAACTGTAAATACCCAGTGGGAAGTTCTGCTGTCATTTGATAAACACATTTGCTTGGTTATTTTTCGCTTTATGGTATCTTTTACAATTTAACTTCAAAGGAAAGTAGTTCAGTGATGCAAACAAACCTTAAAGCAAAGTTAATCTTGCTATATTGAAGCACGTTTCTTTATACTTGTGAAAAATGTTTGCTTATATGGGTAATAGAGGATTCATTCTGTCCATTGCTTTCTTTAAGTGCAGGCCAGATTTTCTAAGTATTATAAAATAGCCTTAGCCGTGAGCTTCAAACAAAACCTTTGCCAGCATAAACAATTTATTTTACCAGTACCACGTGTGATTGCTGAGTTGGGAAGCACTACGCGAGAACTGCGCTCGCCCTCTCTGGGAGGGAGGAAGGTAGGCTGCTGCTGACAGCGGCCGGGACATGGACGCAGGTAAGGTGACCGCATGCAGGGCGCGTTGTAAGCCAGCGTTAGAGCGGGGAGGAAGAACGAGAAATAGAGGCTCCGCTTGTCTGTCCCCTGCTCCTCACGCCCGGCTGCACTGCCACCCGCTCTGCGCGTCTCTGCTGCGGTGCCCCGTGCGAGGGTGCTGCTGGGGATGCCGCTGCTGGCCCCGGCTCTGGAGTTGGCTCTGAAGCTCCCAGCGCGCCCACGCAGTGCTTCCCTTTGGAGAACATGCGGAGCGAGGCGAGTCATTGCTGTCTCCGCCGCCTAATGCTGGCGTTCGGAGGGCTGCTTGTTTGAAAAGGTTGCGTGTATCTGGAAGGGCAGCACGTTGAGAGCTGGCTACCCCATTTACTGCAGAGAAAAGTGCTGCCTTCAGTAGACCTCCGGGCTGTTCATCATCGTGGCAGAACGAGGAGCTGCCCCCAGGGCCGCTGACTCCTGGTGCTGCCTGCAGTGCCTTTTGGAGGCTGGCCATGTGCAGAGCTGGTGGAGAGGCTCATTGATGTGGCGGTTTTCTAGAAGTGGACTGAACTATTGCCGTCTTTTTTTTTTTATTTATTTAGTTTAGTCAGTATTGGTCAAGAGTATATCACTTAACATGGAACTCCTGGTTTTATTAATTTTCAGTGAGCTCTAACCTTGTTGTGTTTTATGATACGTATGCATGCTATTTCAGCGACAGCTGCACTGTAGGAATGCGTAATTTTAACTGAGGTGAGCACATTACTCTTCTTGCTTGATGCAACTCTCAATCTGTTAACCTTAGCAGAACTTTTCATCTGGCCTGTTCTGGATTCTGATTTTGTACTGGAACTTACCAAATCTGGATTTGACTTGTGAGTGACCCTCGGCACACCAGTTAATAGCGCAGCTCTTTGGTCACCCATTTGCGCAACAGAGGTACACCTTCCTTTTCTCCTCTCTGTTGTTGGTTTAAATTTCAGGGTTTTCTGATTTTCTTTTTTAGTGCTACAGTAGCTGCCAGCACACACATCTGTTTCATTTTGAGACAGCCATTTGGGCTGTCTTTAAAAATCTTTGGGCAGCTCTTTAAAAAGCTAGAGACCTGAAAGCTGCTCAGCAGAAAGTCTGCATAGTCTTGCTAGTGTACCTGGGAATTCAGAGCAGCTGCTGTCATGGAGAGAGGACCGATTTGGGTTTCATTGCTTTGCATCTGTCCCTCTTTTCTAGAGAGGTGTCAGTGACTGTATAAACGTACGCCTGCAGCATGCCGTGGCTCAGCCGTGTGGACCCAGAGGTGCGTGTGCTGGGGAGATGCTGGAGCTCCTCACGCTGCTGAGCAGTTCTGGGAGCCCTTGCTGGGGGCCATGAGGAAGTGGCAACGGCAGCATCACAGCTCCGATCCATTCTGGTTTTGGTTTCTTTTTCATGCTCATCTAAGCAGAGAATTGCTAGCAAAGATGCCTTGTTGCCCCAGACGCGTGCAGTAAGCGATGTTCAGCCTCTCCAGCCAGGAAGCGAGAGCGGGCAGGTCCTTCTTGCTGCCCTGTACGGTGCAAAACGTGTGCGGAAAAAGCTCCCTCTCCTCTTGGGCGTGGGAAGGGGGAGAAGGGCCAGGTGGAGAGGGGACTGCGCACCTGCCATTCACCTCCAAGGCTGGCCTGGTTTGTGTGAGGGAGCCGCGTGCTTCGTGAGGTGGTGGGAGAGCGTGGCGAGGGCATGCCCGCCATGCCTGGCGGGGCTGCACGGCTTCTCGGCTCGAGAGGAAGACTCATCTTGCAGCTCTCTTCGTCTTATTCCCATGCCGTATACACTTTGTTTTTGTCTGCCACTCTCTCTCTTAAAGTTCTCTGACCCCAAACTGCTACAGCATTATGGTGCTGTTTGGAGTTGCGCAGGTTTAGGAGATTTGGGGACCTAGGAATTGTAAATTGGATAAGGTTGGGGAAGTAGACACCTCTTTGGCATCAGTAATAAGGATTTTTTTTTTTTTTTTTGGGAATAATGCCAAATGACAAGTGTAAGGACAGGCGGGGTGGCTGGAGGTTGCGGTGTGTCAGCAGGATGGCTTGCGACCGCACAGGAGGAGCAACTGCTGCTGTGGGTGCGAGGAAAAGGCCTTACTGATTATTTTCCCACTCCTTGCTTTCTGCCAGTTGACAGCCCTCTGTCTTGCAGGTTTTGTTTGTTTCTGCTAGAGAGAAATAGAAATATGAATCATGAATCACAATTTACAAAAGAGGTATAGGTACCGGATTTATGTGACTTGCCTTAAAGGCCATGGCCTGTTCTTCATCTCACTTGCAAATTTAAACAACTCTGACTTTCTTGACCATTGACTTAATTTATCGGTGGTGGATTACTTGTCAGACATATGAAAAACAGATTCTTAAACACTCCATTTTCCTTGTAACTGATAGAAAAGTGGTAGAGGCAGTACCTACAGTTTGTAAGGGGTTTCAGTGTTTTAGCAAGCATGTTTTTTTGTCTTTACTGCTCTAATCGCCTAATGTGACTTTTTAATGAACTCGAGGTACAAATAAAAATGCCTGTACTAGAAAAGGACTGCAGAGTACTACCAAACCAAGCACTGCAGTGTCATGACCCTGCTCCCATGAAAGCATGGGTGTTACAAATAGCACTGGGGTCTCTGTTTAGCAGTTTTCTATTTAAGCTTTCCAAGCCTCCACCACATCAGAGACAGAGTCCTTATTTTTTAAATTTAATATTAAAAACTATGATTTTCATGCCATTACCTGACCCCAGATGCTGGAACTTGAGGAAGACTGGATGATAGGTGCTGAAATTGTGAGACTTGGACATACCACTTAAAACCGAGGGCTCTGTTTTTTCTCCAAGTAATGAGATGAGATGTATAAGGAAATCAGTGTAATAAGCCAAGAAGCAGAAGCTTGTTGATTGTAAGCTTATGGGTGGGAGTGAGTGAGGGAACAGCCCGCAGGAACTGTTGCTCTTGTGGGTTAGGGCTGAAGCTCTAAGTGACCTGACTGTGTGGCTTTGTTCCTCCCAAAGGGCTGCTGCCTCCTCTGTCCTCCACCTCTGCTTTAAAAGCTCGTCTTGATTTGGGTGAAATGGTAGGAGGAGAGGAAACTGGGCAAATTGAGATAAGGGAGGATGAAAGAAATCAATAGAAGCGTTACCAGAGTGAAGGGAGGTCAGAGATTTTGAAATGGGATTCAAACACCATATGAAACGCTGCAGTTCCTGTGCGTTCCTTCCTGGAAGATGCTAATCTCGCTCCATGTTCCTATTTAATAAGCTTTTAGACATGCACTTCATTTGCAAAGCGAGGACCTCGCGTAACGGTGCGTCACACAGAGAAGCCATTGTCTGCCCCAGGTGCTGCAGTCGGAACCACCAGCAAGGAGAGAAATGGCGGCGTGCAACAGCTCCTCAAAATGGCTGCCCTCGTGCATGGGATCGCTCTTCGGTGAGGGCTGTCCTCCGTCCACATTTGAAGAGGTTTGTTGCCAGGAGCAACTTGTCTGCATTACTTGGTGACAGGGTAATTGCTCTGCCTGCCTCGGTGTCGGAGCTTCTGCGAAGGCTCTTCCATGCTCAGACTGTAGTGATTACTGTAGGTGTCAAGATGCGGATCTGAATATTTCCAATATACAACGCTAATCTAGGCTACAGCCAGTCAAGTTGCAAAATAGGAGTCAATGCTAGCAGTGCTGTGCGCCAAATACCTCTATAGCTGTAACTCGATAAAGCACTGTGCTGTGTGCTGCCCTTTCAGTTCTTCTTTTAGTGTCACTTTTCAATGGAAAGGTAGAAGGAAGTACAAAGTAGCTGTGCTGCAATTCTCCTTCGTTAATTCTCTGGTGCTTTCAGTGCATGCCTTTTTAATGGCATTGCATGAAAGGAGGCTGGGGCAGACTAGGGATAACGTTTCTGTTATATTGAACGCTTTTACAGTCCTGCTAAAACATCAGGTCAGTAAACCTTCAAGCTCCCAGCACTACTGAAATTTGGTGTCTCAGCTTGAAATGAGGAAGCAAGTCTAAGTTGTTGTTACTGGTCTCCCAGTGAATCAAGAACATGGTCGACCAGCAAGGTACCAAGGGGTAGGGTTTATTTCCTGGTCTCTGGGAGTACAGCCACTCCATTAGGTGATGGGCACCAGTATCTGCTTCTCTCAGCTGGCCTTGGCATGGCTCAGTTGGGCTTTTGAACAACCTGAGATTTTTTCAGTTCTTGAGGGCAGAGGAAGATAATCTACAAGTACCGTTTTTGCTGCTGCTTCTATAGTTTGCTATTTGTGGTTAGAGGATGAGAACAATTCTGCCCCATCTCGTGGAACATGCCGAGCCCCCACCTTTAACGCCGTGTCTTCGTGCAGGTGGCATTCAGGCACAGGCTAGCTTGAAGGGACTCAGTTTGGGGACGAGGGATGTGCTTGGGCTTGCTGCCTACACTGGCTGTTGCAGTTTGGGTTTGTTGCTGGGAAATTTTGAGGCTCTTCAGGACCTCCACCTTCAGGATGTGGTTGCACAGTAAGCTGGTGGCTCTGGGTTAGTCCCAGAGAGCCTGAACGAATACACGGCCCAGCTGTAAACGTGACAGCTTTATACTTGTGAAATGCTTTCTCTGCGGAACAAGTACTGCACAATGCAGGCAGTGGGAGCACAAGCATCTCATTTGTTTCTCTTTGCCACTATACATATCCAGCCTGGTGGGACACTCCAGCACCAATGGTGTAGTTTGTTCGCTGATTCCCTTCAATCCTTGGTTTTGCAGAGCCCGCTGAAAAGAAAGCTGTTATACGGATCAGCGATGCCCTCTCATTTCATTTTGACCTCTCCTGACCTGAGTTGGATTTGAATCTACAACTGACAGTGCTCAGTATCCCATTACTAATCTCCTGAGCCATCCAGCTCCCCATAAAGCTGTAAGTGATACGTTTAACAGAGTGAAGATTGACACAACACTGCCACGGCAGAATGAAGACAGAGTTACGTCTTTGGCTGGGGCTGTTTCATGTGGCACTTCTCTTCTGTGGGTGGAGCTGAGGGGCAGCACCGTGCCTAGGACTTCTACTTCACCAAAAATGCTGTGTTTCATGTTTTGAAATGTCTGCCTACCTTTTTTGCTCTTTGTTGGAATGGTATTATAAACACTCATGGTAAGCAGAGATGCTGTTCCGCTCGTGATTTATTCCTGTAACTCCTCACCCATGAGATGTCACTGCCTGAACCCTCTTCCATTGCTGCTGTAGGGAGCTGCCTCAGGATATCTTCAGTTACATTATTTTTTAGTTAGGAGATTTTTATTTTTTAAAGAAAATCATTGCATTGTTTAAATAACAAAAGCTGTACTTCTAAACAATTGTGGAGCAGATGAAATCTTGTATTGCATTTTTACAAAACAGACAATTAATACGTTGTTGTCTTTTCATTCTCAACTGCTACTAAAATAACAAAACCTTTAGTGAGAGGGGTCTGTCTTCTAGAATTAACATATCCTTCTTTCTGTTTTCTTCTACAAGGGGAATATTTTTCTGTCTTTTCTTTCTAAACTGTCACTTTACATGGTTTTATATGCAAAAGAAATTCTCAACTTCTCCTATCCTGGTGGTGTAAGGGAGTGATGTAGATTAGCTGAAATGCTAGAGCCTGATAAAACTAGAGAGATTTTGGATAACTTTGAATCCAGCTTGCCTTCAAACCTGCGTGCTTTTTTTCTAGAAGGTGTTGGAAGGTGGCTGTGGAAGTGATCAAAAGGATGTTAGGCAAGGACCCTGTTGTGCCTAGTGTGTCTGGGAATATTATGTACCAAGTATCCTTGCACGATTTGTGTTTACTTAAGAATGTCTGATGCTGAGAGGATCTTTAGCTGAAATGCGAATGACAGCATTTTAAAGTTAATTAAATTAAGCTTGTCTGTGCTTTGCTGAAGTAAAATGAGTAGATTATGAAGGTAGCTTTGAATAGGCATGAAAAGGTCTATTAAATTAGTTAGAGCACATTAAATTAAACCAGCAGTTTTCCGTTACACGTAGTACCGTGATGCAAGCTACCTGAAAGCCAGGAGGGATCACGCTGGAGAGGATGTCTTGCTGTTCCCGCTAGCATTGTGAGAGGAGCATATATCGAATTCCACGATCTGCTGCTTTTGTACGTACAGTAAAGCCGAGAGGTCTGCTGAACTGGCAGGAGGGAGCAGCTCATCACGTATCTAAAATAGCAGTGAATTATTCTACTTAAAACTTAGTTTTGTGAGGAGAGATGGGAGAAACAATTTTGTGAAAGAAATGGAAGCGTGATGATTATTTCTTAACGTGGGGTGAAAGACCCACTAGTGGGGGCGTGATGCCCGCCTTAAGCTAGTACTATACGGAGCACCAAGTGAAATCCTTTTTCCCGCGATCATTAATCTCTGAAACAGATGAAACTGCCTTGAACTGAAGTGCAGGAGGCTAGCACTTCTGTCCAACTACCGTTTTCGTGCCGTTGCGGAAGCAGTTAAGTAATCGCGGCCCAGATCCACCAGCTGCCCATGCTTGCAGGGCGCTGGTGGGCTGCAGGTGCGCTGGTGATCCTGTAGCGTTTGGCTGCACGGCGGAAGGAGCACCAAATGATGCGCAGGCCCAGCGCTGCCGGTGCCCGACACTGGGTGCACAGTGCCCTCGCCAAAGGCAGGAGCTGCTGCTGCGTCCTCGTTGTTGAAGCCATGCGAAGGGAGAGGAGCTGGAGGAGGCTGGGTCCTGGGGTCTTTCCACCTCCCAGCCCGCGTTCCAGGCCGTGCTGCTGCAGGGCTGGCGCGGGGGAGTCTCAGACGAGGAGGACGAGCAAGTCAGCTGCCCTCAAGTCAGAGGTCCTGCTTTTTGTGGCGTGGGGGACCTGGCGGGCACTCCCGGTTGGTCCTGCAGCTTCTGGCGTGCTGTGGCCTCCAGCCTCCCGAGCCTCCAGCGCTCGGGAAGCAGCCCAGAGCAGCGCTCCTCCATCCCACAGCCCCAGCTTTGCTGGCAGCCTGGAAGAGTCTGTCAGCCCGGGGTGTAGCGGCTGACGACGAGGCGAGGGGCTGGGAGGCGCTTTGCGCTGCTTCTTTCTGCCTTGCCTTGTGCTGGTAACGTCCCGTCTCGCAGGCTGAGGGGTGCCAGCTAGGGTGATGGGGAGCTGTGATTCTGAGTATTGCTGCGCCAGAAGCATAAACAGTGTTGCTAAAGAGTGTTATTTGATAGTTGGCTTTGTACTGGGACATCTTGATATTTAAACTTCACTCATTTTTTTCTTTAAAGAGTGCATTTTCCAGGTCAGGTATCTAGATGAAAGAGAAGCTGTTAAATAATTTCTAAAGCTTCATTTCCTAAATCGCAGATCCATACCAAAACGAAGCAATGCTTTCTGAAAACAGCATTTGTTACAAGGAGTTAAAGGTTCTTTCCGCAGCAAGTGAAAGCTAAAAATGGATCTCTGGCCACGTGCCAAATCCCGTCAGCACCGCAGAAATATTCATAAGGTAGATCAATAATTAAGCCCGCTATGCAAAAGTAATGTTGTGTTCAACTCAAATTGCTCTGCAGTGCCTGTTCATACATGACTGCTTGTTTTAATTTGTTTTCCAGCTGAGTTTTAGGAATATTACCAAAATCTAGGAGTTTATTTTGGAGAATTTTGTTCAATTATGTAGTATATTGAGGCAACTGTGAATATATATATATATATATATATTTTATCCTAAGTGTTCTGAATTCTCATCCACGAGGTGAGTTGTTACTGCACTGATGTTTTTAAAGGGCAAATGAGAAAATTAGAAAATGGATAGGGTGGCAGTAGCATTTCTGTAGTCAATATGACTGAATCAAGGGAAATCATACTAACTACAATTAACTGTTTTTCTAACACGCACTTATTTTCTCTGTTTTTTATTCTCGTGTTTTTAATCCTCACTACAGAGATATGACTTCAGGAGAATGGGATAGGTCCTGGGTATTTCTTGTGCTTTATCAGCAAATTAGTAACAACCTTATACTTGCAGAATATGTATAATTTATGGGAAAAAAGAAGTCCTCTGGGCAGCCTAATTCCAGGGCAAATTTGTAGGGCCAGCTATTTCTCCTACTTGAGAATGGGGCAAGTTTGATGCAGCATTCAGTAAATGTGGGAGTAAAGACTAATTCGCACTCGTATAGGCTAGAAAGGAAAAACTCATTTTGTGCCACCTTGTAAGGGAGAAGCTCAGTGCTGTGCGAGCATTGTGCCTTGACTGAAAAACTGAATTGCTTCTGGTAATAGTTTGCTTTCTGATCTTTGAAAAATTCTGTCTTCCAGGCCTGCAATTATGTATCATTTATTTATAAAACCTCTCCTACACGAGCACTTATGGTGCTAGTGAAAACTAGCTGGGAAATAATTTCCCATTAATTAAGCTCCTGCATATCACATGACTTGATTACCTGTACACTTCTCCAGCATATATACTAGCAGTGGTATTTTGCATGGTGGGTTAAACCTGCTTACAGATCATTCATTTCAACTGCATCAGTAAAACTCTTTGGCTTAAATAGAGAGCTGGAGTGAAGTTTCAGCATAGTAGCGGTATGCCAAACAATTCAGCCAATAAGCTGAGCCACATGATTTGGCACTGTTTGTTTCTGTGAGGGCCGAAAGTTTTCCTGACCTGTCAGCTGGTGCTTACGTGCCCGAAACCTTCCGTTTACAGGCAGGGCAGGGGATGCCTTTGTTTGGACAGGCTGTGTGCTGTGTGCCCGGGAGCTGGCCCCTGGGTCCTGGCCTCCCCGCTGCTGGCACCTGGACAGGTGAGCCCCTTCCCAGCTGCTGGAGCAGACCCCCTCACACGCAGGTGGGGCCACCAGCAGGGACGCTTGGACCCTTGGACCCACGGTCCCACTGCAGCGGCTGGCACTCGGGCCCCGTACACGGGCACGAGCACAGAACGAAGTCCCTCATCCAGAAAAAGAGGTAGCGGAGGGTGCGGGCAGACAGGCATGGTGGCCAGCAACCTGCTGATGTGTGACTTGTATGACATGTATGCCTTTGGGGTTATTATTAGTGGGGTTCCCGCGCCATTGCCTCTGCGTGCTCCTTTGTACGTGTGCGGACGGGCTCTGTAGCACACAACCAAACATCAGCGCAGCACGTGCTGGTTTAGGACGCCTTGAGTTCAGTACGGCGGAAGACAGCCCATAGCCGTCCAGTCTTCTTAAGAGGTGGGAGCCAGGGTGAAATGTCCTTAGAGTGGGGAGCCAAACCTCAAACCGCCATGCTCCCTTATGTCCTTTTTTCCCATCGTTTAAAAATGAATGTGTGGCCTCATCTTGAGGCTTGTCCCAAATGGTGCCCCCAGGGCGCGCTGGCGGGGCATTTTGCAGCAGGTGTGAGTGAGCTTCACCTCTGCCATCAGCGGAGCTGGCGCGCTGGGGCCAGAGCTGCACTACGCGCGTCGCTTGCTCACAGCTGTTTTCTGCGCAAGCAGAGCAAACTTGCGTCTGCCTGGGGATAAATCTGGATGGTATCTCTAATTCTAGGGGGTGATTTCAGGCTGCAAATCCTCATGTGACTCAAATGTCTGCTTACAGCACAAAAAAGCAATTAACTCAGGATTTTGTGTTCTCTTTTCTTCCTTTCTACTTTATCAGTTATATATCTGAGCTGCATGCTGGCTGTTGGACGTTGAGTTCTGAGCCATCCCATCCTGCTCTTGCTTTTTGTGAGGAGCTCTGGGGCTTGACATTGGCTGTGGATCCCACCTCTGAGCTCACATCTCGAAGTCAGGTGTCTCGTTGCTCGGCTCCGTAACCTGCAGGTACACTTGTGGATTCAGCCCCAGTGTCTGCCTTAAGATCACAGGGAATTAATCATGAAACCGCATTAAGGCCCGAATTCTTAGCATGCTGCTTGAAGCGGTGAACCACTTCTCATTTCCTCTCTATGTAGAATTCAGAAGAGCTGAGATTTTTTTTTTTTTTTTAAACAGGAAACGTATTTGATTCTCTTGAATTGAGAGTGTATTAGCTTCTAGTGACATTGCTGCTCTGTGATGTTGCCTGTAAAATAATGGTTTTCGTAGTGCATGCACTTGTAGTTAGAATTCTGTTTGTGCCTGTGAAATTTTCAGGGTTTTTTTTTTTTTTTTTTAAATGGCAAGTCTGTAAATTCAGTAGGAAACTCTAAACTTTAAGCTGGTGAAATAATTGGCAGTACGTATGGATAGCATCCTTCCTGCTATCGGAGGGCCAGAACAGAGCCGATCTTGCTGTCAGTACCACTTCAACAGGAATCGTGTGGGTGGAGCTGAGCACTTACCCTAGCCATTATGCAGCAGTGGCATAAGTTAATGGAACAGATTGTCAGGGGGACTGTAGGAAGTAATCACATAGGAAGGAAGATGTGATTTATGTATGAGAGAGAATACACTGCGTATAATGAGAAAGTTTGAAAAATAATGTATGGAGGAGGTGCACAGATAGAATTGGTAGCATCAGCTCATAAAATAACACGTTATTTTTAGCTCCTATTACTTTCTTGAATAAGATCTAGAAAGGCTGAAATCTTCCTGGTTTTGATATTTAATTCAAGTTAAATTATGTTTGAAAAAAAAAAAAATGCTCCTGTTATTTCTGAGGAAGACAATAGGGAAAAAGTCCTGTTTAGGCACATACTGACAATAAGGTGACGTTCATGCTTGCTCATCTCTGTCTTGGAGGAAAAACTTTCTCTGCTAGCATGTCGCCTTTGTAGGATGGATATGGCTTTTGTCACCTTTGAGGAAAGTCTGTCAAAAACTAAGAGCTTATAAGCATAAAACCACCCACTCCCAACACAAAACAAATAACAAAAACAAAATACCCCGTAAGAGGAGGAAATTTGACCTGTGTAGCACGTCTGTGAATTGCTACTTTACATTTCTAGCTTTTCAGTTTGACAAATAAAGAACAGCTAGTGTGTCTTTCAGCTGCATGCGGCACGTTTACGGTGTGGTTGTTTTTAGAGCTCTGACACCGTAGTTGCTGAGAGCTCAGTGGCAGAGCTGGCTCAATTGCACCGGGGCGATGGGACCAGGTGGGGGCAGCTGTGCAGGGGTGGCAGTGGCGGTTGCCGCTTTTGGGTTTTGTTTTACAGCATAGGATGTCTGGGTTGCCCAGCGTTCACCCCATAGCAGCACGAGACGGTGCATCACCGTTGCCCTGATTTTTTTTGTTTTAAAATCATTTATAAACTGCTTCCTTATCCTTGAGATTGGAAAATCTCAGATGAAACATGAAGAAAACATGTTGCAGCCAAATATCTCCCTGTCTTATTTTCCCCCGTGGCTGTTCAGTGCCCGAGTTTAAGGAGCAGGCAAGTGTAAGCGTATGATCTGCTTGAAGTCAAATCAAAGTGTGACAAAACTGGCTAATTGAGCACAGCATTGGAACAGCTGGCTACAAGCTGCAGGAATGGCGCGTTGACTGAACAGAACCAGACTACTACGCGGGGCATCCATCCACCTTCCAGTTAGCTCTGAGGCCCTTGTTATGCTGTTCTTGGAGCAAGTGTCGTGTCTTCGAAGGGAAGCATTACAGGCTTTGATGGAAGATGGGAAAGATGCTACAGATCCACTTAGGGCAATTTTAAATAAAGGAATCATATTTTAAATGCAAATGTCTTGCTTGTTTTTACTGAGTTGTAGGGAACTGAACTGCTGTCTTAAAAATTTATTTGTCTTTTAAGTATCAAGCAAACCTGTTCATAGGATTGCTGATCTGTGTTTCTCTTGTAACCAGCTGTACTTGCTGCAAAGAGGAATCAAAATTTTCTGGAAGTGTGCGTGCCAGTTCTACTATGTATAAACATACGAATAAGTATCAGTCATGAAGTTACCTAGGAATTAGAGTAACTCTCTCTCTGTGGCAAGACTGTGGTGGCTCACAACCTGGAAATGGCCCCGATAAAATTCAAAATGCAGTTTCAGACCTCTTTGCACAAGGCATCTTGCTACTCGGTGGTGGTAAGGATAAAAACCGTGACAATGTCTGAATAAAATGCAAGCTTAATGCAACGTAACAGCCTGACTGGGCTGCCTCTTTTGCGTCTGCCCTATGTTTTTACCAACACCAATTTGCATGTTTAGCACAGAAATGAAGCCAGGCGATTTCTGCCCAAGTTCCAGGTGAGGTGCTGGGACCAGGCTGTGCCACCTCAGGGTCAGCAGAAGGGAGCTTTCAGGACCTGGTACGCTCTCAATTTCTCTGGTCTGATTTCTGTTTTTCAAAACGCAGCTTTCACCATTTTGCAGTAATGAACAGCAAATCTTTGGCAAATATTTGTGTGGATATTCCCCTTTAAAGCAGAAGGAGAAAATGATCAGCTTTCAATTGGTAGTATTTCAGCTTATTGTTTCCTGCAACTGTAGCTGCTGACCCAAATGTGAACACAGAAAGCATATGCTGCTTTTTGTTTGCCAACTATAGAAAAGATGTTTTTGGAGAACACGAGATGTCACATCTGTTTAGTCAACAAAATATTACAGTCTCCATTGCACTGAATGTCTTCCTTTGTAGTAAAGTAAATGCTGCGTTTCAGGTTGCCTGTTAAATGGGGTCTGTATAACTGTGTTAAATGTTCTTTCTCTTACATGGTCTTTGTTTTGTTTGCAGCAAGGGAAGCCCTATGTCTTTGACAGAGTGTTACCTCCTAATACGACCCAGGAACAAGTTTATAATGCCTGTGCCAAGCAGATTGTCAAAGGTACGTGTTGTCTTTGTTTATTGCTGTTTCGGGGGAAGGACAGATGTGTCTCCCTGTCCCCTCAAGCTATTTAAAGATAGGATAGTAAATGTTTAGTTGTCTGTATTGGAGCTTAGTAATTACTAATTCCAAGTGTTTCTTTTTTTTTTTTTTAAATGTATTTGTCTGTGTAGAAATACTAATGCAAAAGAGCTGAAGGAATTGCAGTAGCTGTTCCTCACTTTTCTCTGTGTGTGACTGTTACTCCACACTAATACTTCCTTTTTGTAATATATGGTAAAAACAAAAAGCATGTTCTTCATGCAGCGTGAGACTATTCAGTGTGGGATTAGTGTGGAATAGCTCTGTCTTTCAACAGAAGGATGAACTGTTAAAGGAAAATGGAAAAGGCACTGATTTTGTAGCTGCTTTGCGCACAGATAGCTGGCGTTTAAAAATGAAGTGAGAACACAAGTGGCTAATGGATAGCACTCTATTTGGTAAAACAAAACCTTCAGAAACAGTTGAAATTTCAAGATTTAACTTGAGAATCAAACTTTCTAGGTGCATTTTAATCACCTGCCATACTTCCCCTCGCCCCTGTCCCAGATCACCCTCAGGCCTCCCACTTGGTCAACCCATGATGGTACCGCAGCTGCCGCAGCACCTCGGAGGCTGCGCGTGGTGGTTGGTCTCCTTGTTCTCTGGTCTTGCACAGTGTCCCTGTCCTCCCCAGGATTTGGTCCTCGGTTTTTCTTTTTAAATCCAAGTACGCAAATAGTGGGAATGGTGTCACAGCTGGTCAGAGCTGTGCTTTTATAGCAACACAAGGCTGTACGTTGAACGCTGGGGGCTTAACGTGGTATGGGAGATCAGGGGCTGCTCAGAGGCAGAGGAGCTACAGCAGCAGTGTTGAAGAGCTCTGTAGCGTTTCGTGCAGGAAGCTGAGTCTCTTGAGAGCTGAATCTGTGTGTGCTGCCTGCAGGGAGAGGTCCCTGAGGCAAACGCTCCTGTTGCAAAACCCTGGGTTTTGTGCCAGAGGAAGTGGGCTGGCTCACTCGGACAGCCTCGAGCAAGCTAACATGCGTGTAGTCTAGGTGATCGGGGATGAGGACCAGAAGCTAAATTATTTGATGTTGTAGAGAGGAAATGAGTCATAAGATTCAAGTTGCCTGTTCTCAGAGGGGAGCCTAATTACAGCAATTCTGACTTCAGATGGGTAAGCCTTTAATAAAAACTGGTGGGATTGGAGTTGTAGAGCTTAGAAATTGTTAGTTCAGATTGCCGACACACAGCTTAACTTCCAGAAGTTTGGAAAACGGTTTCAATATTGCAGTGTGTGCTAATGTTGGATAGATGGTGTCAAATAATTGTTTTGCCTTTTTTTTTTTTGAGGGCTCCCGTGGCTTTTACAGGCAGTGGTCCTGACTTTCTGCTGCTCAAGGCATTGAAGCCGAACATGAGGCTGTGGTGGCTTCTGCTGATGCAACTGCAAACGATTGCTGGCATGGCAGAAGCAACACATAGCTGTTTGTGGGCTTGCAAAGGAGGATATTTATGTCACCTGTGGAAGTTGGTTTTCCCTGAAAATGCTGACAGAAATGAAAACCTGTTTGAGAGCAATTTGGAAGACCTAAATCAGTGGCTTAAGTTTTTTCCATTAACCAAATAGAAAGCCTGACCTCTTAAACGTGGGTACCTAAGGCTGGTATATGTAAACACTTTCCAAAGTCCTATTTGAAAATGGAGTTCAAACATACCTGTGTGTGTGTTAACTTGGACCTTCAAGATACCTTGAAGGGCAAGTTTGCTATCGGGGGCGGTAAGCAGGGGGAGGAGAGAAAAAAAAAGAGAGAAGTGGAAAGAAAGAAAAAAGGAGAGAGAGGGGGAGAGCAGAGGTTACTGGAGGGATGTTCGTGAGCTCTGGGCTTATGTTTCCTTACACTGAATTTTCAGTTTAAAGCCAAATGAAGTGAAGACTGTGAAGCAGGCTGTGCTGTTTCTGATAGACTGGTACACTGTAATTTACTGCATGGAACTGTCAGCTGAGTGCATTACAACTTGAAGCACTGTTTAAATCTTTGAGACTTTTTCAGATAGCTTTTCAAGGTTACCATTTATTATCAGATTTCATTATACTCCCATGAAATGCCTGATGGTTTCATTGTGATTAATGTTATTACAGAAAATGCCAGCTGGCCTAACAGGCTCTAAAACAATGGTTGTAATAACGATGTTGACAATAAGAATGATCTGAATGATTTTTTTTTTTTTTTTTTTAGCTGAAGAAGAGATGGGATTAGGCTTAAGTAAGCAGCTCAATAGTTGAGCCAAAGTGTTTCACATTCTGTACGTGAGAAACGTAAGGAACCAGGAGATTTTTAGAGGGGGAGAAGCAATCTGTGTGGTGTGGCAGTTTGCACGGGGCGGGCGCTGGGATGTTGTCCCAAGGGCAGCGGTGCCCGCTGCTCCCCAGCGGGCTTCTGCGGCGGGCTGGGCACCTTGGGAAGAGCACAGCGTGAGGCGTTGGCTTCGTCGCGCTGAGCTGCGCTAGCCACTGATGGCCGAGCGAGCACAGGCATCTGCGTCTGCGCTGGTCGCTGTTACGGGCAGTGGGACTGTGTGGGGAGTTGCCACCGGTGCGTACAACTGCGGTTTGGGGACTTGGTTCAAACCAGTCTAAGAAATATCACTGAATACGAAGGCCTACAATAGTGCACGGTTGCCACCACTTCTGCTTTGTTTCCCGTTGATTGCTATTGCCAGAATACAGCTTCATCTTCTCGACCTGTGCAGGTGGATGTCTGTATCTGGGTTTTGTATCTTTCCTACAGTTGTATTAGGGGAGAATATACAATGGCCCAGGCTACTGCTGAGCACTGTAGCTGTGAGCATGTTAATGCACGTGACATCTGTGTGTCCTGTAAGGAGAAAATTGCTGTAATGAGTTTTGGGTGGTGGGGGTGTTTTCAGCGTATTGACTTTCCATTCTGATTACAAATATGAGCCTCAAATGCTGAATCACAGAACTAGGGAGTTTACGGATGGAAAAGATGAGCATCGGGCTAAACATGGTCATAGAAATAAGGCTGAAAGGACTCCCATAAGGCATTTGGTCTTGCTGTCAAGGCTCCTGTACTTGTCAGTGGTCCGTTTTCAGGGTCTCCAGTGCCGGGGGCTCCATAGCTGCTCCGGGCAATTTGTCACAGAGCTTTGCTGGACACTCCGGTGCTGCTGGTGCCGCTGGAGAGGTTTTCCAGGTGCCTCATCCCAGGGAGGCCGTATTGCCACCGTTTCAGAGCATTGCCACTTGTCCTGTCCAGCCTCCCCAGGAGAAACGCCATCTGGCAGCAGCTGAGCGGCTGAGCTGAGTGGGGGGGTAAGTGAAACTGAAAATCATTACAGAGAGAGTTCAGGCAGGAATTAAGAAACGCGCTTGGGCTTTATTGTTTGTTAGGAGTTACATAAAAATCCCGACTGGTCTTTGTGTGATCGCTTTTGTTCCTCTGCTGTTTTGTTTTCCACTCCCTCGCTCTTTAAGTTTTGTGCAGGCTGTTCGTACCAGGGACAGTCTTCTAGTTTTAGTCAGTTGACAGATGGTGAATTAACTATCCGAAGTGGAAAGCCTTTCAGCAAAAATATTCCCTTCCTCCGTGACGACCACCGACCTTTTAGTCGCAGGCAGTGCCGAGGGCTGTGGAGTCAGAGGTGATGTCTCAGACTTAACCTGCACCTGGCTCTTTGCAGGCGTCGCTGCTGTGTTACCTTGAAATAAATGCAGCCTTTCATTTTGCCTCAGGATTTCAAAATAGTTGCAGAGTAATAGATGTTCTTGACATTGCTTTACTTTCTTGATATGCCTTAGGTAAAAAAGTTGCATATGTTATCTTAATTGACTTAAAATGGGCTGGTGGCTGTCTAGTTTGTATGATGGGAGATGGCAGAGTCTGTCTCTCCCACTGCAGGTCCCCTCCTGCTTTGGTACTCTCTCGGGCCCCAGAGAGCTTTGCCCGAGCATCGCTCTGCTACGCGGGAGGTATAATCTCTTCTTTCAGGCACTCCCTCCCTCCCTCTCTCCGTAGCGTGAGTTCCAATATCCTTACTTGGTCTTGCTGTAGAGGAAATGTGGGTCGATGTCATGGCTGTCTTTGAAAAAGATCGCTTTTCCTTTCCTTTTTATTCATTTACCTTCTTTGAAATCATCTTTCTGTGTTTTTTCTGTTTTTTTTTTTTTTTCCACGTTTGTTCCTTCTTCATTCTTTTGTTATTTTTTTCTGATGTAGCTTCTTTAATTCTTCTGATCTGGACCATCTACATACGTGCATGGGAAGATGCAAATAAGTAGATTGTGCGTATGTAATATGTACGACAGTATATGTAATAATACATAATCTAGACGTGTATATACAGGCCAGGGGGTGGTCTTTCTGAGGAGGTTGATGAGAGCAGCACAGAGTTATTACCACAGGTTTTCAGACTGAAGGTTTTTTCTCATTCTTTATTAGCAACTGTAATAACTATTACACTTTTATGGAATATAAAAAAAATTATTCATTCTGCCTTGATGGTAGTTTATTTTCAACACGGCTAATTCCTGTTTGTCTGTCTTCTTGCTTTGCTCTCCTGCTTTGAGACCAGCTTGGAAATTAATAAGCCTGTGAACTGTTGGGTGTTATAGTAGTAGAAAAATTGTGAGTTTGTTTAACTTTCTCTTTGGTACATGATGGTTTAAAATGCAGGTAATTAAGTTTTCTCTTTTCCATGTTACAGAGGTATATTGGATAATATGTAGTGTCTGGATTTATTTTGTATGTTTTATTTTTTATTTCTTTTCAGGAAAGTGAGAGGGATGTCAGTAGTTCTGCAGTTCTGTAATTTAAATCTTGTTATGATTTTTTTTTTGCCTTAAGATAGCTAGTTACATTGTATTTTTTTCCATTCTTTATTGCACAATTTTCTGATAGAGCTACAACATTTTAGAAAACTTACAAAACACTGATAGTCCAGCTTTAAGATGTCATTAGAAATTTTAATTATTTTCCTCATTCTTGCAGATGTTCTTGAGGGCTACAACGGCACAATCTTTGCTTATGGGCAGACATCATCAGGAAAAACACATACTATGGAGGTAAAGTGGCAAAATTAAATAGTTTGGTAGCAGCAATAGAATTATATGTATCACGTACTTGAACAAACCAGTCAACTGGAACACTGAGCTGTGAGTGGCATACAAAAAGAGACAGTAGATGTGTTTAGCTTCTACTGCTTTTTAAGCTGTGGTATTTCTTTCAGTGTGGAGTTTTTTCCAGAGACCTCTAACAGGTATCTAGCTAAATTAACAAATGGTGAGTGAGAAGTACCAGCTATAGCTTTTCCATATGTGTTGTAACAGTTTAGGTATGTGTATGGTTTTAAAGGATTTGAGTGAGATTTGTTAATCCACAAATGATGACAGTAATAAGGATAGAGTTCCCTTGCATGCAGGATTGTGAAAACTCACGTCTTGGTTATTCGTCTTCTCATTTGTACTGCTCTTCTGGGAATACCACTCTCACATGCTGCAGCACAGACGGATGAATTGATGAACATGGAAAATTGTTGCTTTGGAGGAAGAGAATACCAACTCCTGGTGGCTGATGTCCTAAGTCTGTTCCTATTTCTGCTACATGAAGTGTAGTAACAGTGTAGGTTTTTTTCCCTGTGTGTGGTTTCTTTTTCTCTCTCCTCTCTCTCTTCTCTCTCTTTTCTCCCTCTTTTCTCTCCCCCCCCCGTTGTGTTAGAGACATTTAGATATTCTGGTCTCTTCCTGTAACAGGAAGATTATTCAAGCATTTAATCCTAGCATAGGATTGTTCCATCACAGCACTATACAAGCTGTATGTCTTAAAGCATTTCAGTTCAACTATGAACTTTAAACAGGAAATCTTCAACAGAGTATTGCTAAATAAAATGAAAGGAAAAAAGAAAAAAGGGGTTTCATTTGTTTAACAGCATCAGATGGTTTTGCTACATGATTAACACAGCTGACCTACCTAACCTGAAGGTTAAAGGAGAAGGAAAGCAATATTCTCTTGAGCCAGTAGGCCCTGATGAAATCGCTGTTCAATTGCCACAGTTGCTCCTTTCCTGGAGGATGCAATAACTGATGCCTCATGTCTAATTAAGTCTGTCCTTGCCTCCTTTGGAGAGTGGGGATGGGGGAAATCACTAGCTCAGTCCTCACAGATGGCACAGTGACTGAGTAATCCACCCGCTCTGATGTACTTAAATCAAAATGTCTGCAGGGCTTGAGCTGGTGCTTCCACATGGCATGGGGAAAGATCTCTTGAAGCCAATTTATATTCAGAATTACAAGCTGTGATAAAGAAAATGACTGTAGAAAAATGTCTGTTTTATTTTTTAATAAAGAAGAAGTTGTCGTTTTTAAAGTGGAATAAAGTCCGTATTCAGTTTTAATCCCTCTTTTAACCTAACATCCTCTTGTAATGTTGCTATAGCATGTTGTGGAGAAAAAATAGTGTGAAGTTGAAGAAATATTGAATCCTCTACGTAAAGCTGTTGTGGAGGATTTTCTGTGAAACGTGGAAAGCTGCATAGTGTCGGTGTTAAGCTTAACCAGGACATGGTAGTATAATATATCCATGAAGGGCTTTCTATCATACATGGACCTTTCTCCTGTGCTAGATAAAACATTTGCCAAGCTGCATAGCAGGATAGATACCTTCTTAAAAATTATATATTTATTTCTAAAAGGTCATATTGATGGGCTATGACCTTATAATAGAGTTTTCAATAGTAAGTCCCTATAGATTGTAGTTGTTATGTTAACATCTTGAAATAAAGCAGCACTATCTCAAATGTTACACTTGACTAGCTACTGTCTGCCTGCTATGTTTAAATGTGGAAATTAATGTTCTTATTAAAATGAGAGGCTTTAATGAGCAGAGGACTCTGTCCTGGTGCTTTGGGGGAGTTTACTAACTGCAATGTCAGCATGACACCAGCGGCACATTTCTCCGAACTCTTTCTGAGGTCACGGATAAATCCACGAGAGTTTTTTCACTCCAGTTTTCCAGTGAATAGCCTACCATTACTTTTCTCTTCCCTTTCAATTTATGTTCTCCATAGAATTCCTGTTTTAACAAAAATCCATTTATAATGAAGTAAAACCAAGATTTTTTGAATGTATCACGGAGTGCTGGCATTACAGTTTTTTAAAGCAGTGGATGTGTTCTTGCTTCATTGATGCTTCTGCTGACTTGAACAGTGAGAAAGCCCAAGAAGTTGTAGATGCAGTGATTGAGTTACATGCACACTTAATCATTTTTTACATAATGACTTTTTCACTTTAGTGAAAGCTATGGAAAGGAAAGAACGTGTATTAAAGAGCTTCTTGAGGTTAGGAGAACATTTAGTTAAATAGTTCTGTGAGTTGTCACTTACTCAGCACCCAAGCAGTTATTAGGGGATCTGTTTACCCAGCGCAGTGGAGTGCAGTGCAGAGATGCCAAAGTTGACACACGTTTCTGCAGACAAAAGTCTCTACGGCAAAGCTTTGAATTCACACAGTTTTTGGGCTGAGCAAACAACCCCAGTGACAATCTAAGAACCCCCCTTTCCACTCTACAAAAGGAGGCACTGCATAGCTCTGGTGTTTCTAGTTCTGCAGCTGCCTTTGGTAGCTTGGGAATCTTGCATCTTACGTTGCTTTGTAGTGACATACCTTTGGTTGCATACGTGAGTGGTGGAGAAATATCAACAAATCTCTGTTTATCCTAGTTTAGGAAAAGCTCCTTTATCCTCTTTGGAAAAACTATCCCTGTGCAGTAATACAGGGTGGGTAGGCAGTTGGTTTTGCTGGGACTTCAAGGACTTCTTCAGTGAGAAGAAATGAATAGTGTGAAGATTGTGTTGCAGTGTCTGCTCAGTAACAGTGCTGTGCAATGGAACTAAGCATAGCGCAACGATGTCTTTGCTGGCAAGGCAAAACAAAGGGTTGGGTTTTGTTTTGAGTGTGTATGCATGCAGGTTTTTTTTTCCCCTCCACCAGGGATTTATTTAATCATCCTCTTTTTCATTTTCTTGGTGTGAAATAAAATCAGCATATTGTACAACAAGGACTTCTTAGTTTTTGCAAAGCTTCATAGGATATTGTATGTGGTATAGCAGTTAACTGCTTCCACTGCAGAACTTACTATTATTTGTATAATATGAATAAAATATTCCTGGTTTAGCTATAGCTGAGTGCTGCTTCATAGGGAAGGCAGTCAGCAAAGTAACTGATTTCTTTCTTTCTGCCTCCCCCCCCACCCCAAGACATGTAGTTCAAAGGGAGAAACCTAGTAACTGCTTTAAATTCAAGCTCCAAGACAGAGGGAGAGATATAGTGACAGTTCTTCATGTTAAATTTCCTTCATCCTAGGTTAATGCTTAGAAGTCAGCTGTCATTTCACCAGCGCTAGCAGAAAGGAAGCAATGTCTAGAAAGACCATGTCTGAGTATACTAATAAAGGCTGAGTAACTTGGAAACGGGTCAGTGTGACTCACTAGTCAGTCACAGGCATGCATAATTGAGAAACGTGTGCATGTATGACTTTCTTTATGTGTTGCTAAAAGTTTCTTGTTGTTTAATAATTTTTAGCAATTATGGATCAAATCTGAGTTCCCATGATTTAGAATTGTATGGTTACCCATTATATTTTTAAAAAAATTCCCTACCAGTACTTGGAGTAAGATGCTTTGTTGTGCTAGTATTGGCAGTAATACTCAGAGTATTGAGGTTCTGAAGATCAAAAGGTATAAGGTATAGTATGATTTCTAGCCGAAATGTTCTGATGGTGTCTTATGACCACTGACTAGAATGCTTGTTATTGCACATTTACGCAGCTTCATTAAACGTGGAAATAACAATCCAGTGTATGCTGTAGTCAGAAAAAGGCTTTTATTTCAAGTTTATATTTTTGTTCAGTTTTCAAGTGGTGTTAGCTTTCCTGTTTGTATCTGATTTTTTCAAAATGAGCAGTGCAACTAAAAGGAGTCATGCAACCAGGGCAATTGTTGTTTTAATTAAATATTCACTTCTTCAAAGAGCAGAGGAAGGTAGTTGTGCAAATTAACATGGAGAACAGTGGTCTTTGTAAGGCACTGTTCTCTGGCAGCAGGCCGAACAAGCTAAAATCAGACTATATTACTCTAATCCCCAAGTCCCCGCAACGCAGCTTTCCCGTTAGCTTTTATTGGCAGAAGAGAATTGGGATGCTTTAAGGCTTCTTGTTTCTGACATGTTTCCAAGTAGCTGATTTTAACACAGAGTACCAGGCTGTAATTTGTAAGTTTGTTGTGTTTGCATTTATTCATCTATCTTAAATCAGAGAGTGGCAATGTAAATAGCAGCAGGACAGCATGCTTCCCAAGTGGTAGGAGCTGACAAAACAAATAGGTACTCCGTTGGGTGAAGAGTGCTAACATGTTGAGTCATTCTGCGATCTTTTATGTGCACTTTAATCAAGCAAATCTCCACAGAGCAGCAGGCGTGTTTGCAGAGACCCACTGTACGAAGGTGTGTTTGAACAAGGCTTTCTCTTCTCCTGTGCTGGAGCAACGCTTTCCAAGTTACAGTTTGCTTTTGTGTCCATAGGGGAAGCTGCATGACCCTCAGCTAATGGGAATCATTCCAAGAATTGCACACGACATCTTTGATCACATCTATTCCATGGATGAAAACCTGGAGTTTCATATAAAGGTAAATGCAGGATGACATGTTACGTAACAGGTCAGATGAGAGAAAGCTGAGCTGGATGTGAAATCTGGACTCTTATTATAGCACTTTGCTGCAGAATTTTTCTTCTCCTTTTTATGATTCAAGCAACCAGTACTTTACCGAGGACTTTTATTAGAAATAATCCAACGCAATTGCTAGCCTTCAGAAATTTTCCTGAGTGTATTTTCAGCTCAGGTTTGCTAGGCCATTGATTGCCTTGTCTTTCACCACCAACATTATGGTTGGCTAGCCAACACTGTAGGAAAACATGGTGAGAATGTGATTATTTTACTGCAGCTTCTCCAAAGACTGTACCTCAGCCCCTCTACTTATAACCATAAATGCCACTGATTTGCATGGCATTTCAGAGAGTACTGATACGTGGTTCCTACCTCAAGGATATAGAGTGTCCTCTATAATATGTGGGTTTGAAATGGAGGAGAGATGGCTTTAGGCAATTTTATAATTTTATGGAAAGGTGTTTAGAAGTCATTTCTACATACGGACTCTTTAAGACAGTGGACTGGGTCTCTGCTTGAACAGCTAATGTGGTTTTCCCTGTCCCTATTGTGATCCCAAACAAGTGATCTCTTAAATTCTTTGAGTGACCTTTTAGTTCCTGCTGTTCATCCAGTCTCCTGGGGAACTCTCAGGCATGGGGCGGAATCTGTGACACTCAGTCCATCTGGCAGGGTTGGGCTCAGAGTACGGCTTTCTTCTCTGTGGACAACAGTAAAATTGCCTGGTAGATTGAAGGAAAAATGAGTACTCATCTGTGTCATCCCTCCCCCAAAACGCATCAAATACACCTAGGTGCCTTCAGTAAATTTGAGTAGCTGAGCACAGCTGGACTCTGCAAACACTTTCTGTTCTCCTGCTGTGACCAGATGATGCTCTCTCAGAATGGGGTTCTCCTCCTCTGTCCCTCTTGTGCCTAAAGGTTAGAAGATGAGTATTTCAGGGCATGAATTTTTCAATAATCTGGCAGAATAATCAGCCAGTTACTGATCTTCGGGAAGGACTAGGTCATTTTGTACTGAGAGCATTCATAGCAGTGCCTGTTCGTGTGTATGCTCACGAAGTACAGACAGAAGAAGCGACCTTATGAAGTACGAATAAACCATCTAAATGTTTTAATAGACCTTAGTTTGTAAAATATTGAGCTTCTTAAGAAGAGGCACATTTGAATTTTCATAGAAATGGTTTTCCATAGGAGCGACACTGATTTCTTTTCATCGTCTGTAAAATTCTCCTGTATCTATTGCTATTCTACATGATAGTGTTTTGATACCAGCAGATGGGGACCCCCCTTGTACAAGACACTAGACATAGTAAATTCCTGTCCTAGCAGAAGATTAGCACTTTATAAATCACATTCTGCCAGCACTGAACTGTTTCAGTGGTTTCCTATCATAGTTGACATCTGTGAATATTGTAATAGAAAAGCTGCCTAAGTGGCGATGAATGAGTGAGCGATTATACAAGGAGCTGTCATTTAGAGAAAAGCGCGTTCTGTCACTGGGAGCGGGAGTGTAACCAAACTGTCACGCTCTTTTAATAACTAAGCCAACTTTGAAAACTAGTAATTTTTTTTTCTCCCTCTCTAATAGAGACCCATTTAGAACAGGGAGGGGAACTTGGTTGTTGGTTGTCAGCAGTATGTTAATAGAATAATAATAAAGCTCGTGAGATGAGACTGGGTGAACCAGACTGTTGAAATGATGATCCAGAAGGTGGCTTTAAATGGGACACAAATGAAGTAAAAGCCCAAAATTGAAACATCTTTATTTCATAGCAATTGTCACACAGGAAGATCAACTCATCAATTTAAAAAANATAATATATATATATATCACTTATTTTTCACATGGGATAAAATGATACTTTACTAGATGGCTAGGATTTACTGATACCTGGAATGTAGCCATTTAGTATTTGATTAGCTAAATACTCCCTGGATAAAACTTAGTTCTGGTGCAGTTAGTCTCCACCCCCATAACACATTTCTGTTTGCTTCTGTCAGAGTCGAATACCCTTTTATTTAGATAGTCATTCATTCATTCTCCCTCTCCTTTAACTTTTTTTTTTTTGAGGACAGTTGTCTTTTTTTGTTACAGAAAAGCTCATTTTCCGTTTGCTATTTGGGACTTGATTCGGGAAAGACCTTTTACAATATGCTTCATTGAAAAGTTTAATTTAATGTGTATTGCTCTAGGCTGGTGCTGCTGGTGAGTATCAATGTGCCTCTTGCACTTGTCAGACTGTGGTGATGTAGCTGTAGTGATGCGATACTACCTGGGTTATGCTGATTCTGTTCACTATTTTTGTCAATTTTGCCAGTGTCAAAAAAATATGAGGAAGTTTAGGTTTGTCTGAAGCTTTTTTACGTACTTTCCTGGTGAATCACTGATAAATAGAGAAAGGTCAATCACATGTAAATTATTCAAAGATACAAGTACATTCATGAGAGAAATGTAATTCAAAGTATGTGGGAGATGGGTTTTATTTTTAGTTTGGTGCTTTTTATTTTGACAGGTATGTAAATATAGGTAGAAACATTTCTAAATTGCCAGAGTTTAAATCTGTAATGTTTATGATTATTTAATTAGGTTTCCTACTTTGAGATATATTTGGACAAAATAAGGGACCTACTTGATGGTAAGTTTTACATTTCTTGTATACTAAATGGTGTTTGGTTTGGTATAGTGCTTTCTTTCCCCTTAAGTGTTGATTCAGTTACTTTCTTTGAGTGATATAAATTTAACCTGGGTGCCTGGGTTTCTGAAAGAGAATTTTGTAGTTTCAGTCATCTGACTGTTGTGAACCTACTTCGACAGTGATAGCTGGAATATAAATGAGGGAGTACAGAGATTTACAGAAGGGGCTATATCTGAGTCTTGCAAACCACCACTGGATTTTAGTGTACCCTGCACTGGTGATGCATATTCTTGTAGTGAAACTGTAATTAAAATAAAAAAACATAGTTTGTTGTTGTTGTTGTTTTGTTTTGTTTAATTTAGGATACATTCAGTTCAAATTTTTTTTTTTTTTTGCTTAGCTTTGCTTTGCTTCCATTAGGTAGAGTTTTTTGGGAGATATTTTTTCCTCTTTTACAATTTGCGTGTTTGTGTATGTGTGCTGTATGTTAATGAAAGTAATTTATACCTTTTTGAATCAGCCTGAAGACAGGGAAATGTATACTAATAGTAACACAAACGGGAACATCTATTCAAGCTTTTTTTTTTTTTTTTTAAATTCCAGTTTCTTTTGAAATTTTTGATTCTTTGCAGAAATCCAAATTGTTCTGTGTTGATTAATACAAGCAATAAACAAAAGGTCTGTTCCACAAAGTTAACTTTAAAGAAACAGGTAGAAGGTCTACACAAAAAGAAACAAGATTTATGTACAGAAATTGCGATAGTTAATAAGGATTAGGAAGTGACTACACTCTTCATTTACAAATGTAGTACATTCAAAATATTTACATTTGTCTGTCATGCCTATAGTTGAAACATTCTTACCTGTGGAATATTCCTTATGATCTCAATCTTTCTTTCTAGTGTCAAAGACAAACCTCGCTGTACATGAAGATAAAAACAGAGTTCCATATGTTAAGGTATAAGGAAAATTTGATGCTCAGTTTTTCATTCTTTCTCAAATAACCAACATATGCATTTATTTGTGCATCTCCATTTGTATCGCAGTGTGTTTGCTGAGATGATTCAACTGATGTTCACTCCTGAATGTTCAAGTAGCATTACACCCTGAATTTAAACAGTTTCCTGAAATATTAATGGGCTTGAATCATTTGTTTGCTTTATTTTACTGACTTCAAACATTTACAGTTTGTTACAGTGGTGTTAAATTTTAAGTATTCATATTCCTATTTCGTGTTGGGTACAAAAGAGAACATCTTGAAGAATTTTTTGTTTAATGCGTTGTCGCATAAATGCTGTAGTCTTGCAATATTTTAAAACAGATCTGTTGGGCTAGGAACTCATGTAAACTGCTTTATGGCTTCCTGTGACCTCAGTTAAATGTCATATACTTCTTGTGAGCCTATATGAGCCCTAATAATATGCATATAATATCGTTCTGGTTGTTCTGACCTGGGTCGGAGGGGGGAGGATAAAATGGTTCCCTCACTAATATTGTAATAAGTAATGCAGAGAAAGAGGACTCTTTGTCTTGTCTTGTAGACTGAGAGAGGAAAAACTATTTTGGCTATGTAATCTAACCCAAATTAGTAATAGGAATATGTGCTGTACCATTTCATGTGTGCTAAGCATAGAAACTCTCTTCTGGTACATGTTAGGATCTGAATGGGTATTTAATTTTGTGAAAAAAAAATTCTCTCAAGCTATCCCATCAAATCCTCCTGAAAGTCACACAAAGGCAGGTTTTGGTCCATTGCCTTGCTAACGATCGTATCGGATGTTGATGATTCTTTTACTTCTTTGTTCATCCATGCTAAATATTCTTCTTGGTGGCATTTGGAGTACTAGTACGCTTCTAAACTTTTCTGTGTTTGATTTGTATATTTCCAGGGTTGTACAGAAAGATTTGTATCTAGTCCTGAAGAGGTTTTGGATGTCATTGATGAAGGGAAAGCTAACCGTCATGTAGCTGTTACAAGTAGGTATTCTGTGGGCACTTCCCTGGCTGTAAGGTGTGGGTGGTTGTTGCTTCCTAGTGGTATACTGATTCCTAATGTTCACAAAGTATTTTGAGTTATCTATGTGAGTGATCTAATTATGCACAGATTTTACCATTTTAAAATTAATAGAATTGTACTTTTTTTTACAGCTTCACTGATTACAGTAACATTTGATGATTTTTTCAACTCTGAGAACTCCTGAATTTAACGTACAGCATTATATAGTATCTGTATACAAAAAAAGTCAAAATATCTGTTCTAAGTTGTAGTGTAGATACTTCAAAACTACAAATAAATGAACAAATATATGTATGTTCTTCATGCTACACGTCAAGTCTCAGAGCAATTCTTTGGTCAAAATGGAAGGCAAAGACTGCAGAGCAATTACTGTTGTTCCAAAATAAGCTCCTATTCTTTGTGTCTTATCATAGTTTGCCTGTTTATCTCTGGTGACTTACCCCGGTGAGGCAGCAACTTGGACTGAGTTCCAATGATGGCAGAATTAACAAATATCCTAAATGAAAAATAATCACTTCAGCCTGTGCCAAGTTTGTTAATATTCTGTGTTACATGCAAGCTGATAGCATTATGGTGATAAAAATGGCAGGTATCTTTTGGCTTGATTTCCAGTTAATACTTTTCGATGTCTTTGATCCAATCAGTGAGCTTGGCAGAACCTCAGCATCTAACTTACATTTTGTGATTTCTCACATTGCTGGGAAAGTGAATGGGAAAAAGTTGTAGTGAAGTTTATGGTAACAGAGAATAGAAGATACAGAGGAGAAAGTGATTTACTGATTCTTTTGTTTTGCTACTTTATGAAAACTTCAAGCATAACATGTTTACAATCAAACCTAGGAAAAGCAGAAGCTGCAGTTGTAGCTGCCTGTGTTCTACCTGTGCCTGGGTGAAGGAGGATTTTTAATTACATAAGCAATAAAAATCACTCTGAAATTTTTAATTTAAATAGTATGTTTTTGCTGAAAACTTTTGTTAAAAAGTTGGAAAAATCTCCTCACACAATTGCGTTGAAACCAACTTCTTTTATTGCTTTATAATTCTCTTTAAATTTTTTTGCTCAGCTTAAAATTCCTTCTCTGTCCAGGATGCTGAACATACATTCTTATCACAGTTTTAAGTCTAGATAGTGTCTATTATATCACATGGGATTTTTTGTGTGTGTGCACTGTATACTTATGAAGCACAAAAGGAGACAACCTTTTTCTTCCTGTATCTGTGAAACGCTATTTTATTACACTTATTATTTTAATTTCTTTAATAGTGTTTCTGGTCAAATTTTGTTGCTTCAGGGAGGAAAAATAAACTATTTCTTTTAAAAAAAAAAAAAAAAAAAAGAGGAGAGGAAAAAGAAAAAAGGTGTTTTTCCAAGGCTGTCATTTATCATGAATCTGGTTAATTTAGATTGTGACAGGAGAAAGTAAGCACTCATTCTGTAGTCCATGGACGTTAGCTGCAGCTGTTGGTGTAGACACTGCTGTCCAGGTCTGGACTCTCCAGTGAATGATTACAGTAATATTTGATGATTTTTTCAGCTCTGAGAACTCCTGAATTTAAAGTACAGCATATTTTTGTTCATCCTTATTTTTACTTTATTTGTTTATTTATTATTTATTTACTTGACTATTTTACTTTTTTTGACTCTTATTTTTGAGTTTGTTAGCTATAGGCTAGCACTGAAATATAATTTCTTGTCAGATTTTAAAGTCATTTACACAATACCTTTAAAATGTGATTCCTGTGCAGATATGAATGAACACAGCTCTAGAAGTCACAGTATCTTCCTTATTAATATTAAACAAGAGAATGTGGAAACTGAGAAGAAACTCAGTGGAAAACTTTACCTGGTAGACTTGGCTGGAAGCGAGAAGGTAATCTTTCTTCATAAAATGCTCAGAGATGCTAGTGGGTTCGCTAAACTGACCGTCTGAATCTGGATCACTGCAAAACTATGTCTTATCTTGAATGTTATCATTAGTATGACAATCGTATTTTTTTTAGTTTGGGATGGAGAAAAGGAACAGATCAGAACTGTTTATTGGTATGAAATGGGAAAAAAAAAACACCAAAACCAAAACAATCAAAACAAATAAAGGCAAAAATCTGCAATATATCTTCATTTATAATGGGGGACGGGGGTGGGGGAAGAGAGAGAGAGAGGGAAGAAAGGCTATAAACTGTGGTGCTGGCTAAAGGAGTGCTCTTCCCAGAACACCGGGCTTGTCAGCTGAGCCACCTTGTGCTCCAATTTGTGGACCAGCAAATGTGTGTGAGTGAGATGATACTTTTTCTGCCCTGATATTCTGGGTTCATGCAAGTAAAATAAAAAAACCAGAATACTTTTTTTGCTGGTGGTGTATGCTGTGCTACCAAGAGTGCCCTGAGAATGTACCTGTGGTGTCATTTGCAAGTGCCCCCTGTATGGACAGTCTGGTCTTGAAAGTGGTCCCCAAATGTCCTCAGCAGCTTTTCCCTTATGAAAGTAAGGGTTAACTTGATCTTACACTGGAAGAAAGGCAGATATATTACAGGCTTCTGATAAGAAAGAAGTGCGTATAAAATCTCCTTCTTCATGCTGAGGGTAAGCTTGCTTTGTTCTTCCAAGAGCATCTTTAATTGTTGCGCTCCCTGCATCTGCACTGTAGCCGTATTTGTACAGACTTGCTGGTAGCCAAGCCTGATTGTCGCCTGCTCTCTTTGGTAGGTCAGCAAAACTGGAGCGGAGGGCGCTGTTCTTGATGAAGCTAAAAATATCAATAAGTCTTTGTCTGCTTTAGGCAATGTGATATCTGCCTTGGCAGAAGGAACTGTAAGTAATCCTGTTTTATGCTGCTTTAGAATAACTTTTTATGTATCTTTCTTTATCATGCACATGAAAAATAAGCTAACATTTCAATTCAGAAAGAAGAAAGTATTAGCTTTTCAACCAATAGTATTAGCTTTATAAACCGATAACGTTTTTAATATTCTGCTAAAGATAAAAAACTAATTGTCAGTGATTTCACTTGAGTGGTTATCCAGTGGAATACATCTTAGCACAATCAAAACTACTGTACTTCAGAACTGTGTGCTTCAAAGTCCGCTAAGCCTGCCATTGTTGACTTTTGTTCTCTCTCATTTATGATGTTGCTATTTTTAAAAAAAGTTCATGTATCTTATTTGTATTTTGATTAGAAAACTCATGTTCCATACCGAGACAGCAAAATGACCCGAATACTTCAGGATTCCCTGGGTGGAAACTGCAGAACCACCATTGTTATATGCTGTTCTCCTTCAGTTTTCAATGAAGCAGAAACAAAGTCAACCCTAATGTTTGGACAACGGTGAGTCCTTCTTGGCATTAAGCTAGGTAACACTTGTGCTCTTCCATGTGTTCTGAACCAGCAGTGCCGAGGGCACAGATTTAAATGAGTAGGCATTTTTATATATGGAGGTTATGGTTTCTGGGGTTATTCAGAAAATGATACTGGAGAATTTGATAAAACTGTCTCTTAACTCCCTACAGTACCAGTAAAATAAGTGTTAATGTTGACCAACAACTGCACTACTTAGAAGCTCTGATAATTTTTTTATGCAGAAAGTACAAAGTGTTATAGTAGTTCTTTGAAGTTTTATGGGGAAGATAATGGTACTTTTTTGTTTTCTGCTGGCTAACTCAGTATAAAACATTTGGGTTTGCTTTATCTGGTACTGCTCTTGATGCTTTTAAGATGGATCTTCTCCTTGAACGTCATCTCAGTGATTATTGTTATGGTTGCAAAAAAATATTTTTTTAACTGTTAATTAAGAAAAATGCAGAATGTGGACTCAGTGCAATATTGACAATTTCCATAGATCACCATAGATCACCATGATAGCTAGCAGACATTTTTATATGTTTGGAGGTTCTTTTTATCTTTTTAATGCATAAAATATTCCTTGTTGAAGACTAGGATGTCAGCTGAAAGAACTGGGAAGATAGCTAAAGTCTTCGTGAGAGTGCTTGGTTGGGGTTTAATGTGTTTTTTTTTGTTGTTGTTTTTCTGCGTAAAAGCTATAGAGTTGTGCTGAAACAGGAGGTCCTGGGGAGCATTTAATTGTAAGGAAGGAAATGCAAAGAGGACTGCTGATGTGCTAGACCTGCAGAGTAGCACACATACAATACATACATAGTGTTGTTTGTCAGCACTTCGAATAGGAATATTGCCGTCTGTGGGAAATGGTGTCATTTACAGGCTCTTCGGCTGTGGTGTTTCATTTTTCTGATGTGACAGTATTAAGGGCTGAATAACATTACAGGAAGGGTATATGACTCATGGTTGATTACTGGTTCCTCCACTTTTTCCTAGCAGTAAAGAAATATCACCATTAAAGTAAGTGTCAGGACTAAAATTCGTCTTCTCAGGCCCAGTTGTCCTAATCAACAAGTGCATGTGCTTCTCTCTTAGCAGCGAGTCAGTTTCTTCTTTCTGCTCCATCTTTTTTTGTGTTTTTGTATTGTTTTTAATTGTAGTTACTAGTAGGTGCTTCATCCGTCATTAGTGTAATGCACTCGATAAATTTTATGGTGTGGCATTTTTTTCTCCAGTGCAGTTAAATGAGTGGAAACTTGAGCCGTGCTTTTAGCAGAATAATATGAGACAATATGTAAAAGCTAACCATCAGGCGTCTGCATCTTTTAAAAGTACAGGGTTATTTTTAAATTCTTCTAAGGTAATAAAGCTTCTGCATGCCACATAGTGCAAGTCACTGGGGTACAGTCTGGAGTATGAGGCACAGGTATGGAAGCGTTTCCCTACTGACCAAAGAAAGTTTCTGGATTTTAAATGACCGGCCGTATTTAGAAGATGTTTTAGAATCGTTAAGTGGAGAAAATAATAAAGATCATGTACCTTCCCCAAGGGAGAGTTAGCCGGTGTGTCTATAGCTGATACCTAAAGGTAGTTCCTCTCATTGGCATTTCAGCCTACACTTTACAAACTCGTAGTAGGTATGTCTGTTATTCCATTAATTAAACAGAGACTAAGTCTTTGTTGTATTTGATAACACTGGATTCATTTGGAGAGACTCAGGGTGAGATCCACAGCTTTCTTAATTCATGCTGGTTTGTTTGGATTTTCCTTTTCAAAGTGGCTTTGTTCGGGGAGGTGCAGTGCATTTTTTTTCTGCTTGTTTTGCATTTTCTAGTGCCATTGTTTAGGTTCAGTTGGAACTAAGCAGTTTCACAATAGTAGAGTGGCGGCGATTGTCAGAAGGATTTAAGTTTGGTAATTTTTGCCTAGTGTTGCAGTAACCAGCGTTACTGCCTACAGCGCAAAGGCACGAGCTCAAGCTTCCTGCTGCCAGCCTTCCTCAGCCAAGCACTAGCCCAGTTACGCAGTGGTGACCAGTGGCTCTCCTCTCCTTCCCTCCTTCCAACCCCCAAAATGCATTTGAAAGTGCTGGTAGACTTTCAAGAAGGATATAAATTTCTGTATCTCTCCCTCACTGTTCCGACCTCCTTCACGCTGTAATGCTTGAAATGCAGCAAAGTGGTGTTGACAGAGTTTAAGGGACAGTTGGGGCGAGCCTGTGGTCAGATGCTTGTGCGGGATACTGAGCAATTCATCCCAGGCCAGAAGAAGCTGAAAATAATGAGGTGATAGCTTAAATAGCCAAGCAGTAACAGGACTTGTTTTTGTCCTTAATCTAAGAACAATTTGTAGAGCTTCTCCTCTTAGAAGAAATCTGAAGAGGCAGATCCGTGCCTAACTGGAGGTTGGCTGCTGGATTTTGAGGCAGAAAAATTTCTGTTGAGGTTTCAAGGCGGTAGTACTACCGAGGTTTTGAGAGAAAATTGAATTGTGACATTGCATTTCAGAAAATAAATTGCAAATATTTAGTGGTTTCCCTTTGTGTAATAGAAAAATTTCTGAATCCCTACTGTTGCATTGAGATAAAAGTTGCAAAGCAGCTGACTCCTGTTTTTGTTACGCAGAGCCAAGACTATTAAGAACACAGTCTCTGTGAATCTGGAGCTGACTGCAGAGGAGTGGAAAAAAAAGTATGAGAAGGAAAAAGACAAAAACAAGAGTCTAAAGAATGTTATCCAGCATCTAGAGCTGGAACTGAACAGATGGAGAAATGGTATGTATGGAAAATAGTAATGGGTGCGTGTCCTCATATTTTTAAGTTACATATGTTTAAAGCTGGCCTTAACTCACAATAGTCATACTAATTCTAAACTCACCATTCAGAGTTGTAGTTCACTTTTGTGTTTGTGAGGTGTATTGAGTATGCAGAAGATGTTCCCCTGCTTGTGGTAGAGTAGCCAGACAAATTCTTTGTTATTTCAACACTGCGCAGTAACCACATGGGTGCTAAGTTTGTATTGGGGATCTCTGGTACTGTGTAGAGCAGAAGAGGCCACATGATTTAACACTAATCCAGCAGCTCTTACCAAAGTCTCCATAAACTTTACAGCAAGGACATCTTAACTAGAAAAATCTACATTCCAAGTCTAATATTCATCATTGCCTATATTAATGTAATGTGTGAGAAGTATCTAACTGATAGCAGTTTCACAGCATCCAAAACACATGACCTGCTTATCACCTTTGGCCGTGAAGTTGACTGTTGCTGGCCACAGACTTGTCCATCCCAGTCCAGCCTCTCCGCTGAGCAGCTGTTGGGAGACACTTCCATTCCCCTGCACTGGAGTCGCTGAGGTGCTCGACTTGGGGTGACAAAGCTGAGAGCGGCAATTGCCCTCAGCATCTGCTCATGGGCTTCTTCTCTCTTCCCCCGCCCGCAGTGAGTAATAATAATAACTGAAGGGTGAAGAAAACAGAAACCAGGGAAGCCAGCAGCAGCCATTTTCAGAACTTACCATTTTAAATGCACAAAACTGGTGTGCTATCAGATGTAGAGAATACAGAAAGGCATCGATAATTCTCAATAATGTTAGTAATATTAAACTAATAAGGAAAAGGTAAAGGTGTTTTTTTTTTTTTTTTTTTATTACAAAGAACTGTGCTTCTCAGGCATGAGAATCAGTTCCATTGTGCTTCAAGGTATTTTTTTTAATTGAATTTAACATTAGAATAAGTAGTCCTCTAGTAAAATGATTAGGAGTGTTGTTGATTAGAAGAACCACCACTTGTCTCCTGTGGCTTCTAAGTGAAATGTATGTGAGAACAGCTAATTTTCTGCTTAGAAACATAGGGAATTGCTGTTCAGGTTAAGTTACAAGATTAAGTTCCAGTTGCTAAGGAATAAGCCTGTTTTCCTGCATAACATACTAATTACAATTTTTTTTTTTATATAATCTGGAACTCCTACAAATAATTTTAGTAAACCATCCTTATTCTTAATTTTTCTTCCTCTTCCAGTTTTAAAAAGAAAACAGGGAAAAAAAAAAAAAAACAATACGCAACAAACAGACAAACAAATATCTCCCTCTAAAACCCAGGCAAACCAACCCTGCACCCCTCTCGCACCCTGAAATCCCAACAAGCCCGCAGAAGTAAAATGTTGCTTCTCTGGAATGATTTTTATTTTCTGAATTGCTTGTCATCCAGGTCCTATGTGTTGATGCTTATAGCAGTTCAGTAGTACATAACTCTGGCAAACATGAGGCATGTAAAGTGAGAACAAACCTGTGATTTAATTAGTAGTCTCAAATTGTCTTGCACAGTCAAGTCTGTTTTTGAACATCATGGGTGAAATCTCTACTCTCCATACTTAAAAGACAATACCTGACCTTTATAGGTGCAAAAATTGTTTCCTTCTTTCAGCTCCCTGTGCTGTTTACTTGCCTTTCACATCAGATGATTAGGCAATCATTACCTAATGATTGCTTTCTGCATCTTTCTCTGGAGGTTTGGACCACTTTAGCACAGGGAATATTTCCCTTATCCACATAGTAAAATTGCTATGGAGACGGTCGGTCTGTTGTTGGTGTTGAGGAGCACTGGGAATTTATGGCACTTTCATGTTCTGTGTTTCATTCTGTGTTTGCTAAATGTAACTTCTATAATTTCCTTCCCATCCTAGAAAATTTTTTTTAGAAAAACCTGTATAGATCCGTCCTATATTCTGTTTAAACAACACTTAAGAAAATGCTGTCTCTGTTGTTTTGTCTAGATATGCACACCACCTCTTCCCTTATATCTGCCCTGCTTTTCTCATTGGTGTTACCAAGCAATACATCAAATGCATTCAAAATACTATTGATTTCTTGTCTGACCTTCTGAAATAGCATTGTTTGGAAGGATATTCTGTCAAAGGAGGCTCTTTCCAAAGGAAAATATAGCAAAAACTACATCTTGAATATAAAATACAAGATATATGCATAAATATTGCACTGGTGTAACTTGTTCTATACATTCAGAAAATGAAGATAAAATTGTAGCAAGAAACTGGATGTGCCCAGTTCTCACTGAAGCAGACTTGTATTGAAGTGCACAATTTGATCTGTGTCTTACAGTTAGAAGGAAGTCGTTGTCTAAGCATTTGTATCAAATTTAGGCTCCCCTCCTCCTTTCGCTTGTGGAAGTCTGAAATACAAAGCTTCTGCATTCAGTGAAATAGAGCAACAAAACGAAAACCTAAAGATTCTTCCTGGGAGGCTCCTGACAGATGCTCCGCAGTCTGAGGAGCGTTGCTGCCCTCTATGCCAGGTCCCCTGGTCTGGATGAGTCCACCTTTACTGTTCTGTTCAAGTAAAATGCAACAATGAAAAATCAATTTACATTGTTCTCATTAATAAGGTAAAATGTCATGAGTCACTAGCAACAGGGCAGAAAGTATTTTCATTGTAGTACTTTTAGAGAGTTAATGGTGCTCGATTCCAAGGTACTTTTTTCAGGCTTTTTGCTTGAAAAAATTATCTTTTCGGTTTGTTTGTCATGCTCTTTCATGCCCTGTTTTGTTTTGCTTTCAGATCGGAATTAGCCTGCCTTTTTGTTTTTTGATATATTTGTCCTGTTTGCTTGTTTCCCTGCCAGTGAGACAAATACTGCCCCCACTGTTTTGGCAAGAAGAATGGCTAGTAAAGCTTTATAGGACTAAAATATTGTAGCTTTTCATAGAAATGGAAAAAATCTGTGCAGAAGGGTTGAATGTAACCTTCCCACACCTTGAGCAATGCGTACAGTATTCAGCAGATAACAGAGTCTCTCACCAGACTAATGAATGTAGATTCAATTTCTGGCATGAGCAGCTTGCCTGTCCCTCTTCACTGAACTGCAACAGCCTTGTAATTGGAATGCACTTACGTTATCGAAGAGAATATTCCTTGGAGAGAATTATTTTAAAAGAAAATGTGTAAGGGATAGCATCCTATCTGGTATGCATAGGCAACATCTGAAAATTGGTCTGTGCTATTCAATTCTGGATGTGACAAGGCAGAACGTGAATATTGTTTTAAATGCAGCTGTCTTGCTTGTTGTCCTGGTGCTTTAGAGGTTCATTATGGGGGAGGGAGAGTTCATAAGGCAGTTGGAAATCTGCAAGGAAGGGGCATTTGATCGCCTGTAGGCTTTAGGCTGAAAGTCTGATTTTTCTTCCTCTTTATTTACACTTCTGTTAAACCATGGAGATAATCCCATCTATAAAGGGCTTGAGTGAAAGGGGAGTCAGGAGTTCAGTGCTTTCAATTTCAGCCATTCGAACTGTCGCTGCATTTTGTTTGTTTGTTTGTTCTAACCGCGGAGGTCGAGTGGCCATCTTTCCGCACCCGACTTTGCCTGTCACCTGTATTCGTGGCAGCTGCTTGCCCCGCGCCAGCTGGCAGGCTGTCGCGGGGTCCCCCTTCTTCGCTTGGCTGAGTGCCCCTCTGCAGCTGCGCAGAACTGTCCTGGGATGTCCATGTTCTTGGGCTCCCCTGTCTCCTGGATTGGACTGACCATGGCTTGTGTGCCTGCAGGAGAAGCTGTGCCTGAAGATGAACAGATCAGTGCGAAGGACCAGAAGAACGTGGAGCCTTGTGATAACACCCCGATTATTGACAACATCACACCAGTTGTTGCCAGCATCTCAACAGAGGAGAAGCAGAAATATGATGAGGAGATCGCCAGTCTCTACAGGCAGCTGGATGATAAGGTGTGAACATTTGCTTTGACTCCATTCTCTGTGTGTAAATGGAAACCAAAGCAAAAATGGATGGGTGTCTCTGGCTTTTATTTTTTGTTACTGATTTTGTGTCCCAGTTGTGTGGTTTGAGCTGTTCTTCCTTCTCCTGCCAGACTGCGTGCTCTCATGGAGATGCAAGAGGCCTCATCTGTGAGGGATTTATAAAAGCTCAAGCAGATTTTTCAGACAGAGGTGTGTTTTTTTTTTTTCTTGCCCTCCTGGTCAACCGGAGGCTGGAGTGCCTGCTGCACAGGCAGCGGGGTGGGATGTGCATCTAGAGTCTGTGATGAAGTGCCTGAAGTTCAGGTGTTGCTTCACTCCCCGAGAGTGGATAAACCCTAGCAGAGAGGTGGAACAGGCAGCACTGTCTGGAGCCTGTGCGGTGTAGCTGTGGCTGTCTCTGAAAAGTGTCTCATCCTTGTGTCTAAACTTTTGAATTTCCTACACACCAGCTTTAAAGAGTATTTTGAAAATGTATTGGTAGAAGAACTTTCCAGTCTCTGAGTGCCTGTGTATGAATTTTCTGTGATAACTTTGTGATTCAACCCTGTGACAGCTCCGTACCATGCAGCGTAGGGCACATTATTCACAAGATCTGTATGGTAGTCAACGATTTTGTGGCGCTGTATTTCTTGAGCACTGTGAACTGGGAGATGTCTCAAAATTCAAAACGCTGTGACTGCATAAAAACAGATCTTGTCCTATCATGTCAGATATCTGCTGTTCCCTCTGCAGGTGCAGTTTGTGGGCATTCTCTAGGAAACTGGAGGCAAGTTTGCCTTTAATTTAAGGGCCCAATACAGGCTTTTCAGCCCTCCTTTTCTTCAGCGTTTTTTGTAAATATTGTACTCCCTCAGCAAACTGTAACGTCATTTTAGAGTCCCAGGAGAAAGAGAAGAAGAGAACAGAAAAGAAAAGAAAAAAAAAAAAGGAAAAAAAAACGGGGGGGGGGAGGGAACAAT
>VXAL01011426.1:230672-264560 GCA_013399475.1 Chauna torquata | reverse complement strand
ACCTCCTCCCCCTCCTTCTTCACTGACCTTGGTGTCTGCAGGGCTCTTCCTCACTCCTCTCACTCCCAGCTGCTGTTGCACAGCAGTTTTTTCCCCTTCTTAAATATGCTCTCACAGAGGAGCAAACAACATCACTCATTGGTTCAGGTCTGGCCAGCGGTGTGTCCCTTTTGGAGCCGGCTGGAGCTGGCTCTTATCTAACATAGGGCAGCTTCTGGAATCTTCTCACAGAAGCCACCCCTGTGGCCCCCCTGCTACCAAACCTTTACCACGTAAACCCAATACATTGGTTTTTCCTTGTGTGTTATTTTTTAGGTGATCTCCATTCCTTTCTTTGTTTCACATATTTGAGAGCACATTGTACGCTGGCTTATTCCCTGTCCCCTTTTGTGTTCCATACTCAGTGTTGCCTGAGGAAGATGAACCAGGTTTTCAGTGGCCTCTAATCCTTGCCTTACTGACCATTTTTTCCCCTTTTTTGCACATGTTCCAGTCTAACTTTTCTGACTTCCTGAAGCTGGTGTTGTACCACTTCTTCGGAAGGTTAAACGTGCTCAGCTGAGAAGCTTGTCCATCTCTTACCTTTGAAAGCTAATATGATATTTTTGTTTTCCTCTTTAGGGGAATTGAATTTAATATTTCAAGGTTTTGTCTTCCACATGTAAGGTTCACCTGCACTGCAGGAGTGATGTACCTGTTCTCTCTTACAGCTTGTGATTAGCTCCTTGATATATGTGCCGCAGAGCAGCTGCCTCACTGTGTTTCTCCCTAATTAACCAAAGTACTTTTTGCTGCTTGATTAAGCTAGCAGGTTAATGATAAATATAAGGCCTGCCACAGATGGCATTGTGCTGATATTGGTATCTTCTGGTACCTTTTCACCGCTGGCTGTTTTTCTTAGCCTGTGTCTCTGGAGTGGGTGGGATTCCGGATCTTCCACACTTGCATCTCGTGTGTCTGTGAGCACGTGGAAGTGAACAGATGCGCCAAGTGCTGCAGCCGTCGTCTCCTTCCCTCTGCGTGCCAGGAGGCTGTGGCAACGTGTCGCGCTGCTCCAAGCGTTTGCCTTCCAGTGCCTCCACTTTGGGGTGGTGACCTTCAAATAGTTGTTTTCAAATAAAATCAGGTTCTCTTTGGTCCTCGCAAGGACGTGCTGATAACAGTCATGTCTCCAAAGTGAGGAGCAGGGAGTCTGCAACATGGGTAATTAAGTTCAGAAATAGATCTTCAGCATTCAGGTTGGGGGGTCCTCCTCACCCCCAAACTAGCTGCCAGCATCAGGTATAATTCCTGTGTTTATGACCAATCACTACAGTGTTATGAACAGCCATTTTAAATCTTGGTATATTTTTCCATGTTACATCAACAAGAATCTTCTGGGGAGATGTGTTTATGCTCTAGGTGATATATAACACTTCCCTTTACTTGAAGTCACAGTAATATTCACACAGAAATTTTCTTAAGTAAATGTAAATAATAGTTCCATCTGTGTTTAGCAGAAAGGTTATTTTAAGCTATTTTGTTGTTTAAATATTTACATGCCATCTGGCTTTGGCAATTCAGTGGGTTTTTTTGTAACTTGAGTGCACTTCTGAGGCTGCAGCATTACCGGCAGATAAATTTCCCTTACATCTGAATTCTCTCTTTGCCACTTTGGGCACGTGCCAGTGTCTGAAGCTAGCTCGTTGTTTTCCTATTTTCCATTAGCACTCTGAGCCAAAAAAAAGTGGTGTCTTCTCTGACATTCTCCTTTTGGGTGGTCAGTCCTAGAGAGATGTTTCTGTTTTGGCTGGGATCCCCCACTGACCTTGTTCATGGCCTGTGAGTGAGGAGCCAGAGGGCAGTGGTGGGGCAGGGCAGCAGGAGTCCACTCCACCGAGGTTTCCATCTGGCTCCTACCTGAAGCAAAGCCCGTCTGTGAAATCATGTTTTAGTTGTTACAGTGCTCTAACCTTTGGTGTGAGCAGTGTTCTGACGAGGTCAGCACACTTCAGTAACGCAGATTTTGTTCTGCTGTCTGAGAAAGCTACAGTACAGTAACATTATGCTATAATCCATTCAGTGGAAGGCTAGGAAATGAGTGAGTTTTGTGTCCAAACTGCTGTTAGGGTGACTTGTGAGCATGAATTCCTTCTTGTGTCTCATGCATGCAATCACTAAGTTTTGCATGGTATTGCTTTGTTTTATGTTTTTATGCATTGTAAGTCCTGATTTTTGTTGTTATTCCCAAAAGTACAATACCAGGATGGAATGTTAGGTGGTACCTTTTGTTTATTTTCACATTTTTCTGCACTATATGACTGCTGTTAAGTCTGTTTTTATGTTAAAAACCTGGTATCTGAATTTTCAAGACTTTCTTTTATGTCTTAATGAAGATGGAGTGGTGCAAGGGCAAGGGAGAGGACCATGCAACTGATTTCCTACAACTGGACAACACTGAATCTCTTGCTAGTGTGCAAAGAGTAAATTTAAATTTAATACAAGTTGGAGATACTCACTAGTGTGTATGAAGTCCGTATTTTCTTTAGTTAATACTTTGCTTCAGCAAATATGAGCAGGTAATCTGTCATCAGCATCATGCTTCAGGTGATTACTAAAAATAATCATCATAAGTTTGTTTATCAAAATATTCCTCTGATGCCACAAGATCTCTGAGGCTGCCTCAGAGAGCCCTTTTAGTTGGCTCATTTCAAAGCTGCAACTCTGAGTTTAAGTATTTATTTATTTATTTATTTATTTATTTGTCTTAGCTGCAGGATTGGAATGAGGGAAGAAAATTTATTTGGAGCTATGATACAGCTTAAGATAAGCTTCTCTGCCTCAGTCTTGTGTTGTAATAGGATTTGATTACAATTTTTCTTTTCATTGAAGTTTGGAGCCTTTTTTGTTTTCTTCATATATGCTTATGCTGAAACTGATGCTGTTTCTGGTAGAGGAGCAGGAATTCTTCTCTAGTATTCTCTCTTCTGTACGCACGCTTGCCTGCTCACGTTTCGTCTTTCTCTCTGTCTGTTTTCGCCCTCTTCAGTGTTATCTTTTGAATGAGTTCTTGGTGTTTTATGCTTCTGTGATATCTGGTTTCCAGCTTTTGGCCTCCACTAGGAGAGATTATGAGAAGATTCAAGAGGAGTTGACCCGTCTCCAGATTGAGAATGAGGCTGCAAAAGATGAAGTGAAAGAGGTCCTTCAAGCCCTGGAAGAATTAGCTGTTAATTATGACCAGAAATCCCAAGAAGTGGAGGACAAAACAAGAGCCAATGAGCAGCTGGCTGATGAACTGGCACAGAAGAGTGTAAGAGAAAGCAGTTTATAGTGCTGGTTCCTTCCTCTCCCCCTACCTCTGCACCTCTCCTAAAGATTTCCATACGATTTCCCAGATAATTGCTAGCCTGTGCCATTTCAGGAATCTTTCAAATGCTGCTGTTTAATAAGTATGTAGTTTAAAGATTGGAGTAGCAGAGAAGCTGTTACAAGATCTATATTTGCCGATGCTACCCTCTATTTTCTATTGTAATTAAAGGACAAAATAAAGATAATTCAGAAACTGCTTTATGAAAGCTGACGGCAGATTGTGGCTCTGTTGCAACCTCTGTAATTTGCACACCACGTCAGCTACTGAGCTGAATGTGAGAACTGGCCATTCTGTGTTTTGATCATTCAAAAACTGTATTGTGCCAAGAAGGATGTGAAAACCTGCTGTATGCAAATTGCATCATTTTGTGTTTCTTCGAACTGTGTGCTGTGGAACAGGGATTTTGTATAGAGTCAGGGAATCTCGGGGAGAGCGTCAGAAAAAATCAGCTTTCTTCAGCTGATGTATTGATTGTAAGGAAAAAGTCTGATCTGAGAAAAGTCAAGATTGGCTTAACAAGCTTGGTATATCCTTGTTCCTTAATTTCTTACACAAAACGAAGTGGTTGTTGTAGAGATGTCTGATTTCATGCATATCTAGCATATAAGATTTTGTTATCCACTTTAATAAAACAGATTACTATTAAATCCGTTTTTAAAAAAAAAAAGAATTTTATATCCTTCTATACCTGCTTCTCTGTGATTAACCTTCTTTGACATGTATTATGCAAATAAGATTCTTACAGGATTTACTACGTTTAATAGATCTAAAGTAGCCTTGTTAGCAAGTGAGTTGTGAAAGTGGATTATAGCAAGGTGCTGGAGTAAGTGTCAGTACATTGAGCCAGTAGGCATGTTCAGGAAAATATAAGACAGTACTGTGTAACCTAGATATCACAGAAGAACTTATGCCCAAAAGTGGCACTATTAAAATGCACTGAAGCAGGGAGAAATTTATAGAACCACAGTTAACTCCCAGCTTTATCTTTGCTGTTTTATTCAAGCAAAGATATTTTGGACAGCGAATTGTTTGGTGGATTTGTCACGTCCAGAGGAGAAATTCAGTTTTATTTTGTTTAATGAAGTTTCTGTATGAATAGAGAGAATCTGACGAAAGGAGGGTAACTTCTGCTTTTAAATCTTTCCAGACGGTTCTGACAACAACCCAGAGGGAGCTGGGCCAGCTGCAGGAGCTCAGTAACCATCAGAAGAAGAGAGCTACAGAAATCTTAAACTTGCTGCTTAAAGACCTGGGAGAGATTGGAGGGATCATTGGTACTAACGATGTTAAAACAGTAAGTTGGCTGTCTTCATTGCTTCCCCCCAACATGCACCTCCTGCCGTATGAAAATAAGTAATGTGGAGAATGTGTGACACAGCAGCCCTTCTCCCTTCTGCCATTTAACTCCTGGTTAGAGCACAGTGTAAAACACAGAAGAGATCTTTGTCTGGGTCAGAGATGGTCAGTGTCTGTGCACACAATAACCACATTGATTCCCAACTCAGTGTCTGGGGCCAAACTAATGCAGCCCATCTGTGTGTTGATGCATTTATTAAACTCTGCTGTCCGATGCCTGGACTGGGTTCTCCTCCCAAACAATGCACACACAGACCTACTCCACTCCGTAGTTAGCTGGCGTGACCCAGTATTCTCAGAATCAAAATAATCTTTATTGACCAGATTTGGCTTCTAGGTAGCTACCTTTTTGTTTGAAGTTTGTCCTAAAACTGCCATGTAGGTGAACGTAAACAGTTTTTAAACACAGACTTCTGTACTGAAAGCCGTCCAGGACACCTGAATGAAGAGATTTGTATTGAAATTTTTCTGCGCTTTGTTTCTTACTTTTGACTAGTGGCTGGCTTCATCAAAAAGCCCACACTTTTGTGTGTTTCTGAACACAAAAATGCTTGGAAAGTACTGATTTTCAGCATTAGTAAATTTGCTCTATATACTGTAAAAATATTACATGACAGTAGGACAAGCTTAACTTTTTTGTATTGGTGAATATCCTTTATAGAGAAAAAATTGCAGAGGATCCTTCTTCCTCTGAAGATGGAAGGTAGGAAAGGGCGGTGAAGGTTGTCGAAGCAGTAGGATCAGCCTCAGAGAAGATTTACATGGTCATTGCCAAATGGCACATCTCTGATGGAAATTTTTCGTGGCCTGGAAAATCTTCCTGGTGGTATTAACGTCATCTTATCTGTCCATTGAAAACCATGTGGGGGGAAAAAAAGCAGTTGCTAAAACTGGTTAAGAAATTTATTCTCAAGATGTATGTAACTTGCAGTGCACTCCATTTTCATGCTTTTAGTTCACTCCTCAATTTTTGAGTGATGATGTTTCCTGAACGCTTTCATAGTTTAAAGGTAAAAGTGAGTACGTGCAGCTGGAGTGCTTTGTGTTGACTCTGAGCGTTGTTGATATTCTGCTAAAGCCCCAGTAGGTCAGCAGATGATCCAGTCTGCTCTTACTGCAGAGGATGCGATCTGGGCTGCCTGATATGTTTATGCAGATTCCAGGACCACAAGACCAAATTTTGCTAGATGTTACAGCAACCTCTGGTGGCCATTTTAATAGGAACTGTAGAGGAAATCTCTGCAAATGGAGGCTGTTTGATACAAATTTTTATAGCAACTAAGATGTCAGCATTTTACAGGACAGCTGTTAGTGTAAATAAGGCAAGATTGAAAAGGTTTTAGATGAATAATTTCAAACTTGCTGGCAGTTAGCAGCTTCTCAAAGTGTGTCCAATTTCAGACTAGACTGAGGGTTTTGGAGGCAGTAGCGTTTTTTAGGCTGCTGGGAGAAGATACAGCGCATGTTACTTTTCCCTTGGTGCCAGAAAAAAGGCCAAAAGCAGATGAAATTACTATACGCATGCTCAAGAAGAGTCTTTACAGCTCATCAGTGGGTTCCATGAATTAAGTAGCTGAAGAAAAATCATGAAGAGAAAGACACAGAAATAAAGTCACAGTGTTAAACCAAGGAAGGAAATGATATATAAATAGAATTATATTAATAATTAGAGATGAGAAGGATTAGTTTGCTCTTGCCGGGTGAGATTTTCAGACCAACGCCTGTCTTATAGTTCCTTACTGAAGAAGCACAACCATTCAAGAGGAGACTTCTTCAAGAAGTACTTGGAAAATGCTCTGAAACTGCTTGAGAGAAGGAAAATTTCCTGTGCTGGTGACATGAGGAAGTTTCTCCAAAATATGCTCTTGCCATTATGGTAGGCTTGATTACTATAGATGTTGAGTCACTACCTTTAGATTCTGAATTACTGAGTTAATGAAGCACACTGACAATAAGTCTTCATTTCTCACTTTTGAGGCTTATCAGTGAAAATTCTGAGAAACAGAGTGGTGTAACATGTTTAAAGGTGACGTGAAGATCTGTGGGTACTTCTTCAGTGTGACTGTGCTCTCACAAGGGTTATCTAGCTCTAGACAACTGTTTCGCAGAAGGAAGACTGCTTTGCATTGATATTTCTGTAAGAACCACACCTTTAAGATTGCAATCTGTGTGTTTAGTTAGCAGATGTGAATGGCGTGATTGAAGAGGAGTTTACCATGGCACGGCTTTACATCAGCAAGATGAAGTCTGAGGTGAAATCTCTTGTGAACCGCAGCAAGCAGCTGGAGACTGCCCAGATAGATTCCAACAGGAAGATGAATGCCAGTGAGAGGGAGCTTGCAGCTTGCCAGCTCCTCATTTCACAAGTATGTTTGCTCCTTCCTTGTTCCTTTGAAGCAAAGTTTGATGACTTTCTCAGCCTCCTTCCTCATGAAATGTGTGTGCTAGGAGTGAGAAATGAGAATTCAGGGAGCAGAGTGGTGTTTCTCTTGTCTGTTCTGTTGGTTTTTTTCCTATCTTTTCCCATTCCTCCCTCTCAATGTTTTTCAGCACATTCTGTGGTAAGATTCTGTTCTCCTGATGTAGATTTCAAAATGTTTTCAGTGGCATAACAGTGAAAATCCTCCACAGAGTGATTTCCTCAGTGTGTATTTGCATCTTGTACCTTCACTTTAAAAGCAACCTGAGAAAGGAAGCAGTGATTGTATGGATCACTAGCGAAACATTCGGAGAGCCATCCGTATCTGGACTGTTAGTGTGCTAACAGATAGCTAGGCAGCAATATATATGTAAAATAATACGTTATGGAAAACATTAGCATGTAAGTTAGAAATCCAGATGGTAGGAGGGCTTTACAGTGGGTGGCATGTTACAGACAGTGATGCCTGCTGCAGCATTCTGCAGAGGGGGGCCTAAGTGCTTCAACATGCTTCTTTGATCACTGCACGTGTGAAGTGGAGGAGACAATTGGAGTTTACTGTATTTCATTCACTACCAGTTAGTCAAAGAAAACGTGGAGCAAGATAGCCTCTTGTCCTGCAGCAGAATGTCCTTATTAATGTCTACAGGAATAGCTGTAGCTGTAAGCATGCTTCTTAGTATTAAAGGGAGAGTATTGGCTGTCCAAAATAAATAAGACTATACTTTATATGCTGTCTTAAAGTAGACATGGCCATTAAAGGAAGTCATCCTGCCAATCTGTGCTGCTCCCTCTCCTTGGGAACTTGCATTAGTGAAGCAGATTAAGGTTTGACTCACAAAGCAGCTGTGTGCATGCTTCCGCTGGCAAAAGAAGAATCAGCAACACAGAGCTGGGAATGAAGGTATCAGCAGTGGGTTGGTGGGACAGTTTCTTTCAGCCATGTGTTGGCTTATGCTGACCCAATGAAGGAGGAAGTGGAATCCAGCCCGTCTGTCTGTCTGTGTGGGGTTGGTGTTTTTCCTCTTAGACTGAAGTCACGCTGAATTCACAAATCTTCAGTGCTCCGAGCTTTTCACAAACATGACCTAACTATTGTCCTCAGTACCTATTTGCAGACAGCAACATGGAGGTTTAGGATTTGGGTGACTTATCCAAGGCTGTGGAAAGATGCAATGTAAGAGGTGAGACTGCAAGGCCACATCTTTTTTCCCTACATTTGTATTGTATCTTAACATAGTGAAGAAACCAAGCAGAAATACTGTCAAGCAAGTGATTGTCTTGCTGTTTTGGAAGCCCTGCAACTAAGCAGATACTGAGTCCCATCTGTTTTTAAGACTGGGAAGAAGCTGAATGTTGTGATGCTCAGTCTTGTTAGTGGGCAGATATACTTTATCTATAAAGCCAAAATTTGTTGTTAGCGTAATTTGAATCTTAACAGCCTATTTATTAGTCTACATCTAATTATTGCAGAAAGAAAAGGAGTATTTTTATGCAGAAAAAGTTTCAATGACAGTAATGATACCATTAAAATTGTGACACGCATGTTTCTTTAGTTTCTATCTTCTTCCTACTGTTACGCTCAACCTTCTCCTGCTCCTCAGAGTCCTAAATTTGGTGGTTGCGTTCTGATGTTGCTGAAGTGGGCATTACAGTAAGCATTGTCAGCATCTGCAGCACTTTGCTGAGAGAAACATGACCTTTTTGTTGCTGATTTCTTCTTCCTTGCTCTAGGATTCAATTGGAGTCATTTTTGTGTTTGCTAACAAGCTTTTACACCTTGCTGCAGGCCTTGGCTGGTCTGCAGCTCCATGCTACAACTAAGCTTAATATATATGGTGCCTTTTACATTGTTAGATGTTTCAATATGCTTCTTTATTATGATAGTCACATAACTACAGTGGTACCATGTAAAAATAAAAGGCACAGGGCTACACAGTTACTGGGTTAAGCTTATCCGTGAGGTGCATGACTGCTGTGTGCTGTACCTAGAGTTTCTGTTCTGGAGCCTCAACATTTGGAGCCAAGCTGGGACTTGACCAAATCTCTTGTCAGGTTTAGAAATCTATTAGAGCACTTTCTGCCTGAAGCATGCAGTTCCGACGTATGCCCTTTACTTCCTGGAGACCTCAGTGCCAGCAGGGTCTGAACTGTTTTAGTTTCTGCCAAGGATTGCACCTCTCTATATCTGATCTCCAGGGCATAGGATTAACACCAGCTCAGAGGTCTCAACCCCTCTCTGCCAAGGTGAATTGTAAGAACAGTGAACCACAAATCCTTCAGTCACCTTAGTAATAGGATGTAATAATTCCTAGACACTATCTTAGTTTTACTCCCAAGTTAGAATATTTTCATTCAATTTTTGTAGTTTTTCAGTATGTCCTTCACTATTTTCTATTTTGAGCGTAAGCCCTTTTAAATCACAAGGATGTTAACAAGAAGCAAACCATCAGGATAGCTGGTGGAAATTTGGTCTGAGCTTATGCAGGTGAAGCATCCAGAAAGCAAGCTCAAGATTTATTCCAGGCCAGTGTTCAGCTGGTTTTAGAAAGCTGCTGCTGTTTGTTCAACACCAAGTCACAAGCTTCCAACGATGTTTTGGAACTACCAGCTCTACTGTTCAGTATGTGTGGCTATCAAGGTTATTAAGAGTGGCCTTTAGTAGTCTGTTTTGATCTGTTACCTCCTTCTCAGGTCTTTTGCTGTATTTTCTCCTAGTCATCAGCTCCACATGTGGAGAACTTTCTATTTTTCCTCCTTTATGTAGAGAAATACCTGAATTTCTTAAGTAACAAGCTGTGGTACTTGCATCTCATTACTGTTCCCTTTGTCTTTAAAGCATGAAGCAAAGATCAAGTCCCTTACAGACTACATGCAAAATATGGAGCAGAAGAGAAGGCAGCTGGAAGAGTCACAGGATTCGCTCAATGAAGAACTTGCCAAGTTACGTGCGCAAGGTACAATGTTGGGTCTTGTGGTCATCATTTCTTTTACCAACTGTATCTCAGAAAATTCAGTTTTGGACAAAGTATTGTACGTACAGCTCACCTGGCATTGTTGCTGTGTTTGATTTTTCCATCCTGTTCTACTTTTGTCATACGTGTATCCCCATTGTCACAGGAATACAATTGAACAGATGGGATTTTAGCTCATTTATCTAGCCCTAAGCTTTGCAGCACACAGATAAAAGTAATGGAGGACCTGATTACACAGGTCGTGCTCTGGCATTGAACTACACGTTGCCTATGTAGTCCTGCAACACTTTTTGTCTGCTTGTATTTTGCAGCGAAGTCATAAAATTGGGATTCGGAATATTTAACACATTGCACTTGTACATTACACTTGAGATAAAAACAGAATTAAGCCTTTCAGCCTAGCCCATTCACAGAACCCAGAGAAACTTAATTTTTCAAAAGAATCAAAATCTTTGCAAGAAGCTTCACCTTATGCTTTCATGATGTGAGGAGAAACGTATGTTAGCAAAACAGCACCAGTGAATCTTAGTAAACCTCTGTTCTGTAAAATTCTTGGGTATCCATCTAATTTCTTTTGTCCTTGTGGAAAATGCCCTGCCCCATTCAAAATGAAGCTGCTTCCCTTAGGATCAAGTAGGATTTTCTTTCCTAGCTGCTATATAGGATCCAGCTGACTTAATTTTTATGATCTGCTGTTTTTTTTCCATTCTTATTTAATGTAGAAAATGTATATTGAAAGCAGTTCTTCTAGCATTGCCAAGCGCCTGTTTTACGTATAATTATAATGTGACCTAGTAGCCCTAACATTATTTTGGATTTCTGCACAAGGGGTCTTCTCTGACTCTTGGAGCAGAAGGTGGTGAAAGGTTTTTTTTTTTTTTTAATATCTCCTGCATGAGTTCTGGCAGAATTTTTATTCAATCTCCTCATCTTCCCACCCCATTCATAAGAAATGATCTATCTCTGGAGGCCACCATTTCCCAGCAGAAAGTGAAAAGGGACAAGGAGGATCGCTATAAGCAGAGTTATAGGAGACAAGGGTAGGTTGGAAGGGTTCTGCATGGGCTGAAAAACACATGGGCCGTTAGTAACAGCAAGGGGATTTGAACAGTGTGGTCACACATAGGGTACTGCAAAACCATGGCTGTGTCTGCCCCTCCAAAGCAGTCTCACCCTGATCCTGCTGCCCCTCTTGCAAGTTTAAAAAAAAAAAAGAAGAAGAAGAAGAAGAAACAGGTTTTTTTGTTGTTGTTGTTTAAATGGCTTGACATGGAAAAGTTCTAGAACTCTTTGGTTAATTCTCAACCGTCTCAAACTTTAAACAGAAAAAATGCATGAAGTCAGTTTCAAAGATAAGGAGAAGGAGCATCTAACGCGGCTTCAGGACGCAGAGGAAATGAAGGTAATATTGCATGCTGCAGTTTTAGAGTGGATTTCTCAGTGAGATCATTCATTAGCTGATAATCAGGGTGTGATTTTGTCTTCCTGTGTACATTGTGTGCTTTTAAAAAACCTTTCAGCCTCTGTCAGAATTGCTGACTTCTATTAGAAAACCTGACCTCTTATCATTGAGTGACCTTTGCAACTTGAAATTAGAGAACTTGCTAGTATTGAGGCTAGTGACCAGATAGAGGAAAAAAAAGTAAGCTATAACCTGAGTAGCTGAGGTGAGTGTGTCTTCTGAGACCAGTTTGTACGCTGAGCCAGCTTCAGAGAGTAGAGAGGTTCGGTGGACTGTGTTTGCTTAATGCCTTGGTGCCTTGGTTCCTCGGATCACATGAACAGGGAACTGAAAAAATAAGACCCAGTATATTGCATCCAGAGTTGAGAACAGTTTTGTTTTGTATGATTGAAAAATGATATCGACTCACCTCTATCTTACTCTAATTTTATGCTAGTGGAACTCTGCTGAAGTCAATTTGCTAAGCAGTGAATCAGGCTACTGGGGTTAATATAATTTAGGAACTAAAATTTAATGAAAAAGAGTCCACACCACTTTCCCAAGCTGTCTGGCAAGAATTTTGACCATCTCCTAGAACTAATATAAAGCTGTTCTCTGGTATTTTCTTCTTCCTGTCAAATGCAAAGAAGAAACATTAGGAAATAATGTGCAAGTAGTGTTTCTGATGGGATTACAAGCTGTGCAAAAGTAAAAACACAGTTTTACAGGGATGGTGGTAGAGGTTTGTCAGCATGAGAAGTTTTACCTCCATTATAAAAAGTTAACTGTACAGCAGTTTTAATACCTTTATTTCTTACAGTTAGAAAAAAAAAAGTGAGATACATTCAGTTTTTCTTACAACTTGAAATATATCTAATCCTACAATTTAAATAACAAGGCTGTGGATAAACAGTTCTCAGAGAGGGAGGGGATGTTTTGGGTTTTAATTCTGTCACAAGTATATCTGTAAACATTTTTTTTTGTGAATAAACAGGTGAAATAATAGAGGAGGCTGGTAAAAACCGTGTCATTCTTGGCACTTGATATGCTGAGACCCCTTGGCTTACCCTGGCTTTCATATGCAGTAGTTTTTGCAAGAAAAGGAGTAGTAAGTGGTGTACTTCTGTTGCTAAAAACTGCCTGAATGAAATGCTTAGTTGAGTAGATGCACGGTTTTGTAATCATAAAAAGATATACCAGGCAGATTCCTGTATTAACCTGATTTGATAAGTTTCACTGAAATCCAGAAAGATAGGTTGATTTAGCTGATATGTGAAAAGAAACCTTATGTGTGTTACTTGATTTCTGTTTCATGCATGGCTTTGGATTTTGTAATCTGCAGAAAGCACTGGAGCAGCAGATGGAGAGTCACAGGGAAGCCCATCAGAAGCAGCTGTCCAGACTGAGAGATGAAATTGAAGAGAAGCAGAAAATAATCGATGAAATCAGAGAGTATGTCCACTCACTATCACCTTCTCTGTTCCTGTACTGCTCTGTGATACTGTAGGACTGTTTTTGGTTGGTTTTGTTAGTTTTAATTTATATCTCTGTATCTCAGAGTCTTACAGCAAGTAGTATCCTTACATGCAACAGCCAACCCTTTAATTATTTTGCACTGTAGATCAAAGGGTTGAGTTCTTTAGTGAGGAGCTTTTACAATTCTTTAAAACTGGGGAGAAGAAAAGGAAAGAATAATGTTGTAGGTAGTGGAAGCTTGGAGGAGAACAGATTTGAAAAATAAAGGTTTTGGGGGCCTCTTGTAGCTACTCATCCTGTCACAGACTCATATGTGTCCCATTTTCACATCCTTAATATTTCTTCCTGACATAGGAATGTAACTCTGTTGGATACCCCAGCGCTTGGAAAACAGAGTTTTTTTTTACTGTTTTACTGTTGTTCTCTTATTTTGTATGTGTTCATAAAATCTAGGCAATCCTGATGTAGTGTTCCTTCTTTCCATATTTATAGTGTGGCTAAATCATAATAGGGAAACGAGGAAGCAGGACAGAAAGATTGCAAGAACAGTGTGTGTCTTTTCAGATTAAGGAAACAATGCAGGAGAGTATATGGCTGACTGTTTAGTTCTCCAATATTTTTTAAATAAAAGCTATTGTTTTTCAGATTCTTTAGGCTTAATTTCTTCCAGAATTTTGCAGTAGAGTTACTCAGTTTTGTTTATGGAGACTTACCTACACATGTTTGTGGTCTTCAGGACTGAACTGTACAGACTTTTTCTTCTGCATTCTAGTATGAATCAGAAGCTGCAACTGGAACAAGAGAAGCTGAGTGCTGATTATGATAAATTAAAAATTGAAGACCAGGAAAGAGAAATGAAACTGGAAAAGCTCATGTAAGTCAACAGTTTTCTCACTTGGTGTCCTTGAGAATAGTATCTTTTAATGTGTCCACAGGAAATGTCCTAGTGAGAAGCCTTTATGTTGAAATATTCATGCTGAAAATATCACCTCAGTGACAAAGCCAACACACAGTACTGATGTGTTTTAGAGCTCCAATTTTATGAAATATCATAGCAAGTGTTAAGTCCCTGATTCCTTAATGTACAGGAAAAAAAAATGGGAGAGAAGATTTTTAAAACAATTTTTTTTATAGGTCAGATATCTGAGTAGAAGCCTTTCCTGGAAATGAGAAATAAAACTTTCATATGTGGACACAAAAAATGCCTGCTAAAATGGAGGTTGTGTCTCAGCCATTCCATGTGAGAAAGCTGTGTATTTGGGACAGTCAACAGAATAATTACAAATGGAAAGAGATATACAGTTTGCTCAAATCTGCAGATGGTCCACTCAAACTGAATGTTGATTGATTCTCTTCTGTCTCATATGGCTTTTACATTTTTGTTTTGTGTTTAATGTTGTGATCTTTCTAGACTGCTTAATGATAAAAGGGAACAAGCAAGAGAAGATCTTAAGGGGCTGGAGGAAACTGTGGTATGTCCTATTTACAAGTTGTTGAGCTTTTTTCCCTATGTCTTCATCACTGATGTATTACGAAAACACTTGTATCTGTGCTCATGAAAATGACTAATTTATATCAGAATAGGCTAAATTTGTGCATTTCCCCAAATCATGAGATTAAATTTCTAAATTTAAGATAAAATACTGCTGTTGTTGTCTCCTGTGAGTAAGCTATCACTATTAAGTCTATTGGTACTCTGTGATGATGTCCTTGTTCCTTTAAATCACCTGAAATAACCAGTGTGCTGAATACAGCATAGCTACAACCACAACACATACCTGCCTCCAACTTGACCAGTGTAAATGGCTTATAAAGAAATCTGATATGCATTGTTAAAAGTACCATCTAAGATGGATGACTTCAGTCGTGACACTGTTGCTGCAGAGTTTTGTTGGAAACTACATTTTTACCTGTCTGTAAAATATGCCAGCTTTCTAGCAAGTTGGTCAGTACATAAAAAAACCTGTATACTAAAACACAGCTGTTTTAGTTGCATCGCATATTGATTTTTGCTAGTGTTAGTATGGTTGTAAACTCAAATGCAATGCCTTTTCCCCTCTGCATGATGCTTAAAAATTAAGCTTGTTGTGGCCTTGCGATCAGTTGGAGTTCATTAGGTATAAAAATCTGAAGCTGAACTATTTGAGTCCTTTCAGCTTTGGCTCCTGATGGCTTCCCCAGCCACAAGCCTTGTTAAAATAAGCTCCTGTAGGGGAGAGATTTAACCAGCCTTTCCGACATGAACTGTACTCGTCAGATACCTACAGAGCTTGTGTGTTGCAAAGACTTTATTAGCCCTGTACACCAAATGACCAAGGCAGCTGGAAATCAGAGTTAGGCAGTATGATTCGCTTGGTTTGCAGAAACCCAGGTGGTATTTTTTAAGTTTGAGTAAACATCTTTGAGCTATCTTAAACTAAAATTTTGTTTGCATTGTTAGATTTTTAATAATTGCTGCAGTAGGAAGAAAAAATCAAGCATAACAAATTACAGGAAAGCAAATGCCATTAGGTGCCAAACAGTGTCTCATCCCTACGCAATTGCATAGGGAGGCTTCAGGGTTTGTAGGCACTGGGTGTCATTTGGATGATTATTTTAAGAAGGCGGGGATGAGGAACAGTTTCTATGAGACTACGCTGCTCCTTTGCTTTGACTTGTCTTCCTTCCCACTGCTGGACTGGCGCGGAAGCAAGGCAAGGGGGCCTGTGGGAGGGAGATACGGGTTGGAGGTCTGCTTGCACAGTGCGCCTGAACGCGAGCTCGTGGGGAGGCTTCTGCTCTGCAACTGTGTTTGTCTTAGAATGGCACACTGTACATCTTCTGAATACAAAATCATTCATAAATAAGCTGTGCTTACAATGTGCAGTTTCTAGTCATTCTGTAGTCCGTGAAGGAAGCATCTTCTTTTGGGTTTGTAGTCAGTTTTAGCTTTATCCTTTGAGAGATAAAGATAAGAAATTCAAGTTCGAAAGCTTGTGGTCGTGGTGGTGCTTACTGAGTGATTAGTTTAAATTCCAGTATGTGAGTAGATAAGCATGAAATGGAAAAGCTAAGGTTGCTCTTCCCAACTTTGGAAAGATAGTTCTCTTCATTTATGGTTTTGGTGAAATATGGGATTGGGGTGAACATGCTTATCTAGGTAGTTTCCTTTCCTGCAAATGATTTAGCATTTTTGTCCTTTTGGGAGTAGGTGCAGGGTTGCCCCATCTCGTGTCATATCTCCAGTCTGAAGTAAGGTCATTATTTTGCTGAGCCTGAGAAGGTGATGTACATATAGAAAATGCTGGGAAAGCCTGGATTTTTGCCAAAGCTTAAAAAGCACTTTAACATCTTAAGTGCTTATGAATAAGCTCTCAGCCCCATTCAATGAATTTGCTACACAGTGAATCGCGAGCTTTTTCATGTAGCTAGATATATGTAACCATGGCCAGTTTGTGAGACTTCAGCTTTCTGCTGTTGTTGCCCCCCACCCTAGAATAGAGACGTTATATTTTCAGAGGTGGCTTTGGTGCTGTAAACGGCGTACAGCGATGCGCTGGCAGGAGGAAGAGCATGTGCCCTGTCTTTCTGTGAGCAGCTTGATTGTAGGCTGCTTGAACAGCCAAGGCGTGTACATCCAGGCAGGAACATTTCTATAAGTAAATCACATTGAAGTCATATTATCTACTTGAATCTGGAATCTGCAGAGGGCGTGGGTTTTGTTTGTTTGTTTTGTTTTTGTTTTTTTAAACTCCGGAGTATATACTATGTCTTACTGGTTTGTGTTTTTGTGTTTTTTCATGTAATTTGATTGCAGGCAAGAGAACTTCAGACTCTTCATAACCTGCGCAAACTGTTTGTTCAAGATCTCACCACCCGTGTTAAAAAAGTAAGAATATACTCTTTTGAACCAATGTCTTATCTTTTTTTGTACTCTTCTTTTGATTTACTGGAATCCACTAGTGCATATTGTTATGAAATGGGATTTTTTTTTTTTTTTCAATAACATTGAGTAATAAAATTAAGACTGTTCTGATGTTTATCGAAGCTTTGGCTCTTGTTTGGTCCTTATTTGTTAAGGACAAGTCTTGGTGGTTAAGTGAAATGGACTGATCCAATTCAATTACTACATTCTGAAAGATGGTATAATCGATACCAGAAATTACTCAATGCAACTTGCACTAATGTATGCTACACTGAATGCTGTGGCCCTTTCTTTTTATGGGATTGTGGCTACTCAGCCTTTTCGTAGCAAAATTATTATTTGGCCAAAGACAAGTTTCCTAGCAGAAATTCATGTATTTTTAACTGTTGAAGAAGAGTCAAAAGTTGCTTAAATATTTAAAGGCTTTGCAGCACTCTTCAGTTCTATAGAATGGTTTTGGGGAAGAGTTTTTTTTATTATGATTATTTTTTATTTTTTAAGATTGAAAACGCATATTTGCTAAAAATGTTTCCCAGAACTGGAAAAAGGGAAATGCTTTTTCCCCCCAACATCTGTGATTCTCCTGTTCAGGATCCCCACGTCATTGATCAGTAGGAATAGTTTCTTTTCTGTGTAGAGGGCAATACGGCCCCTAAATATCAATTGAACAGGTAAAATAAATTCTCTTTAATTTGGGGCTCTGGAAGACTTTTCTGTCTTTGGCAAGCTTAAATTCAAAAATGCCTGAGCCTCCTCTTGAGTTTCTGCATGGTTTTGCTGAATCCTGGAACTCTCTGTGCAGAGCGTTGAGCTTGACAGTGATGATGGAGGTGGAAGTGCTGCGCAGAAGCAGAAAATTTCCTTTCTTGAGAACAACCTGGAACAGCTTACAAAGGTTCACAAACAGGTAGGGGCTTCACTTCTTCCAGTGCCTAGTTACTGTTAAATCAAAAGCTGCTGTACCTTTTTCATTGATTAATAGCAATTGCTTCTGAAAATTCAGCCATGGGAAAACTTCACATGTAACATGTTTCTGTAGTATTGCAAATTACCTTTTTTTTTTTTCTTTTAAATTACATTTTTATATGTTTAGGAGGATAATTTTTGAAAGTAATGTGTAGGTACTGTTTAAGGAAATGGTACCTATAGTTCTCAACTGAAACTTTTGGCATTAGGAGCTGGTGTGAGAGCTGTTTTTCTCACTACCCCTACTTCTTGGCATGTTGTTGTGGTTTACCCCTGGCAGGCAGCTCAGCACCTCGCAGCTCGCTGGCTCAGTGGGGTGGGGGAGAGAGGCAGAAAGGTAAAAGTGCAAGAACTTGTGGGTTGAGATAAAGACAGTTTAATAGGTAAAGCAAAAGCTGCAGATGCAAGCAAAGCTACACGAGGAATTCATTCACTTCTTCCCATCGGCAGGCAGATGTTCAGCCACTTCCAGGAAAGCAGGGCTCATCAAACGCAATCACTCTAATGTCTCCCCCTCCTCCTTCTTTACCCCAGCTTTTATTGCTGGAAATAGAGGTTTTCTGTGCAGCTTGAGGGCTGGTACCTCCCCAGGATGCTGAGGTTGGCCATTTCTGAGCATGTTAATCTCTGTCTGCTCCATCTTTCTGAAGAGTTCCTGTTTCCTTTGGAATTCTGCTGTTCAGAGAAACAAGGGCTACAGAGAGCCCTTCACTGTGGGTGCCAGCCTAACACCTGGAAGGTGGGGGGGATGTGTGGTAGGCAAGCATTTTGGGTATAGGTTGAGGAAGGAGCCTCACCCTCTGCTCACTTGAAAGTCTGTATATATCAATGTTGTGTGTATATATCTAGGCGTATATATCTCATTAGATAAAACTGGATCGTTTCTGCCAATAAGTAAGCTTCCACCCTCTTACGAGATGTCAGATGTCAGTATTATTGAACTGCATTCCACTTCCCAGATGCAGAGTACAAAGTAGTAAAAGAGGCTTCTGTTTCATTTTTGAATAGTAACATAACGTTCTCCATTGCAGTTTTCTGAAACTGTTAAAGAGACACAGCGATCTCCAAGGTTTAATTTATTTATTCCTGTAGAAATGCCAAAAATGCAAACCGTGCTGGACTGTGACAAGTGTCCGTTAAGGTTCAGTATTTTAAGATTCCTTGTTAACAGATGGTTTAAAGACCTAGTTTCTAAATGTGGAAATTAGGACATGTTAATAATGTTTTTCATTTTACTGTTTTGCCTTTTTTGCACTCTGTTCATATGTCTGCTTTTTTTTTAGATACAGATTTTTATAGCTCTCATTAGCATATATTGACTCAAAAACAATTAAGGAGTCTGTGTCTCATAAGAAACTTAAATGAAAAATGACATTGGACTTAACCCGAATATGATATCATTCTTCTCTGATTTTAAATTATAACTATTTGGTAGAACATGTGCTCAACACTTTCAGAAAAAGTACATTGTGACAATGTTTTTTTTAGCTTTGTTTGTGTTTTTCTTTTGGCACTCAGCCTGGACTAGCAGGTGTAAAACGTTTTGATTGCCAACAGTGCGAATATTATTGCATGTTGTTGCTTTACTGTATTATTTATATGGTAGTTAAACCACTTTCTTCCCATCACTCCAGAAAGGGGAGAATCTCTCCTTTGGAACAGTTAATCTGTTGACTTTTAGTAGTGGTATAATTGTTCAGTAGAAATTGTACTATTTTTTCTAACTGAAATTCTGTTTGCATCAGTTTTTATTTATCTAAAAATCAATCCGCCTTCTTCACTGTTGTTGAATGTAACGTTAGATATTATTCTGATAATCAATAGACCTTGTTCAGGTTCACCATTTAATCGAGGAAGTCCATGAATTTAGAGTTACATGTAATCATCACCACAGTTATAGTTACAGCCTTGAATTGATTTCTTAGCAACGTTTGAGGAACATGAAGTTTCCACTTTCCCCATATGCTTGAGCAGGGAATGAGTGGGTAAGCATGCCATAACCATTAGCGATGATGAATTTTTGATGATACCAAGTATTGTCTGTGAGTCGTGTTTAAGCATTACAGTTTTAAAGTAATGAGGTGATGAAGTATTTGTGAAATGCTGGACATGTCTGTGTTCTGAAAAAATGCAGTTTCTGTCAGAGGTGCTCTGGGGGTCTGGAGGAGTCGTTATCGTAGTGGCCTGCAGTGACAGGCTTTGTTCTGGAGCCCTCACCCTTCACGATCATCTGTGAAATCGTGTGGAGTGTAATAAACTCTCTTGTTCTTTGATCTTCCTGTAGAACTTAAATGAATTGTACCTCAGCTGGATGAATGAGCAACATGATTAAAAAATAAGTAAATCACTCTTTGACACAAGATTTTTACAGGCATTTCTGGAAGAAACCTGTTTCTTTCAGTCATGGTATACAAGGTGTAAAGAGGAATAGCGGTGTTTTCCCTCTCTCCTTGTAAGAGGACCTTTTCTATAGTTTCTCACAGGATGTTTTTGAAACTTCTCTTCTCGCAGTTGGTACGTGATAATGCAGATCTTCGTTGTGAGCTTCCTAAGCTGGAAAAACGACTTAGAGCTACGGCAGAGAGAGTTAAGGCCCTGGAGAGTGCACTGAAGGAGGCCAAGGAGAATGCTATGCGAGACCGCAAACGGTACCAGCAGGAGGTAGATCGCATTAAGGAGGCTGTGAGAGCCAAAAACATGGCACGGAGAGCACACTCTGCTCAAATTGGTAAGGACATATTGCTAAAGGGTTAGTGGTTGCTCACATACTTCATGGTTGGTTTGTTTGCTCATGTTTAAATAAAAAGAGCTTTGAAAGCAGGAGTCCAAGGCAAACCACTGGGTCTGCTTCTCCTCTGTTGCACAAGAATCTTCAAAGACTTCACTTTTTAATAGAATATGCCCCACCTAAAGTTTAAAGTGCCTGTGCTATTTAGCTCAGTAAGTAAATGGCATAATGGGTCATGTGTGCTATTCTAATGACCTGAAAACTTGTCTCTTTAAATTAGTCTCTCACTTTCTTCCTGCTCCCCCACATACGTTTGTTCTGCTTTTCAGCCTTTCCTCTGCTTTTCCCTGATCACTGCTGTTCGTGCTTTAATTTGGACTGTGTAGAGTCAAATATTCCTATATTATTCAGGTGCTTGATATATCTGGGTGGTGCAATCTGAATCCATGCATGCAATCAAATAGTGTTTAAGATAGGGCTTTTTAGGTGGCAATTTTTGAAATGACTTGTTGAAATTCATAAGGTGGAAGGATAATGTTTTACATGATGCTGATAACGTTGATGCGTTAAAACCTGAGAGAAAATTAGTCAGCACACAATGTTTCCTGTCTTATGCTGCCTCTCCTAAAAAGCCGTTGACAGCTTTGTCTCAGCTTCTTCTGGAATTATACAAATAGCCATGGGAGGAAGTGGGGCATAAAAGGTACATCACTGACCACCAAGTGAGTCTTGACATCTCTCTGCTGTACAGACAGTCCATATCTTTGCAGAGATGAGAGCCATGCATGAGATAGTTAAATGGCTCTGTCACAAGCAGAAAAGTGATGTATTTGTTGTTGGGCAAGGTAAGGGAACGCTATGTTCATGACCGCAGACTAAACTGCCAAGCACAGTTTCTTTTTTGTACTTGTATACTTGTGGGGCTTGTACTAGAGGAGAAGGTGAGGTATAAACTCTTGTTTGAAAAGCTAAATATCTTGTGTGGTTTCCTACTTTTACTCTGCAGCCAAGCCCATCCGCCCTGGTCATTACCCAGCGTCTTCTCCAACAGCTGTTCATGCCATCCGAGGGGGAGGGATGTCAAACTCCAGCTACTATCACAACACCAAATAGACAAGAAGTAAGACCAAAGAAACTTACCCAACCGTTCTTTCACTGATCACCCGGTTTTGTTGTATTTCAGTCTTGCTTTTAGCCGACCCACAGTATTTTTTTTCCTAGTTTCAGTGGGAGTCTTTTGCCAATGGTTTAACTGTGAAACTTAGTAATTTAAGTGAGGATTGCCTTACTTAGAGTATTTTGCAAGCTGCTGCTCAGAGTTTTTAATGACTTATCACTTAAAACTCTTTTAATAAACTGAAATGCTATTGCAAATCTGTACTGAAATTAGCACATAGAGGTGTGAAACTCATGTAGTAAAAATAGAGTTCCAGGGGCTGCTTCATTTTCTACTTTCTCTAACATGAATATGTTTCCTTGTGATTTTCCTTAAGGATAAAGACCTCTCTCTAGTAAATAACCCTCTACTAGGAACTAGCTCTGTAGTTGAAAAGTTACCGGCTACCTCTGTGCCCTTGCAGGAGCTGCCCGTGGACAGACTATACCTATGAACTAGTAAGGATTTTTCCTGGGCATAGCTCTAAATGGAAAACGTTAGAAGCTGAAAACTTCATGCTTTAGGGTGAGACATTGCCTGAGAGATGGATCCATATGGTAAACATGCTTCTTCACAAGAATTTAACTTTTTCCTTCTGCCACTCAAGCACAGCATGGGGCAGCCACAGCCCCGAGCTCCCAGCGCTCTCCCTCCGTGCTCCTGGGCAGCTGTAATCAGAGCGCCCAGAAAGCACGGGAGCCCTGCAGCCTAAGGCAGGAGTAAAGCAGCCTAAAGTGGCAGCAGCACAGAGCTCTCCGAATTTGAGTGTCAGAATTTGGCAAACTTTTGCTTCTTTTGCTTTGTCCTCTTATTCAGCTCTCTTCAGCTAAAAATGTAAATATTTTGTTTATTGCAAGGGCTTGAGCGTTTCTGTGTCTTCTCCTAAGCAAAAATCTTGTCCTGGAAAGAGGAGCAGCATATTCCCACGCGACTGCTTCATGTACCCTACCCCCCATTTATTTCCTTAAATGCTCGTTATTTCTGAGATATTTTACATCTGTTATTATTTTAGATGATAACTTTGTTACAGGCATTTAAGAGTTGGATGGTAGTGAGTGGCTGTGAAAAGAAGCCAGTGAACTGCTAGATTGTCTTTCCAAGTCTGGCTTTTTTCTCCTCCAGAGGATTAATTCTGTCTTATGACTCTTTTTTGATAATATGTGGTTTCCTTAGGCATTTGGCATTCTTGGGTGTGTTTTTCTTTTTCTTTTTTTGGAGAATGCTTCACGTCATGTATGCATGCAAACCATCCATCACATCACTCAAGCTTTTATTGTGTTGTGTGGATTGTTTCTGTTCATTGTGTTTTCTGTGAGCCCTGTAGCTGCAAGCAACATATTTTTGCTGTGGATGAATAAGGGCAAGTCTTTGCTGAGTGCTTTTGTGTATTAGTTGATTCTGAACTGAAATTTGCTTTTCCATCTCATGGGAAAGATAGCCTCTATCTATTTCTTTGCATTCCCATGAAAGAGCAAAGGGAAAAGAGTATGATAAAGGGACCTACAAACTATTTCCAAACATTTATAATAACAGCTGCTTTGTGGGGAAAAAAGCTGCTACCTGCCTAAACTGGATGGGCCTTTGATATACTGTCTGCTATGAAGTTAAAACTGTCAGACTCAAGCAGGCTGCTCACTGGGTATAGGCACATGTCAAGCAAACAACTGTAGATTAACAGAAGTTATTAACAAAACAAATACACTTAAAACTAGTTCAGCATATAACAAGATAGGACTTCAGAAATCAATCAAGAACAATCAGAATACCTCTCTCAAATGTTTTAGATGCTGAGTTTTATATTTGAGGATGGTGGAGGATAAGCAGATTCAGGCCACGCTTGGAGCATGTTGCTGAGTAGCTCATGGATAATGGGGGTGGAGAAAAAGGATAGGGAAGATATTAGAAGAAACTGGCTAAACTTAGGGATTTATGGTTTCTGACAAAACTAGGGGAGAAAAAAAATCTGAAAACCAAATGGAAGCCCTACAGGTTGGACTGAAGCCAATAAAAAAGTGTGTCTGTGTGTGTGTTTCTTAATTGATAGTAATGTTCCTTTCTGGCTTTTATCAGACTAAATTTCCTTGCTGCTTGAGATTCAGTCTAACATTCAGCTGTATTATGTAATATATGTTATAAATAAGACAACAATTTGAAATGTCATGCTGCCATTGCTACTTCTTCAGAGAACCATACTTTTTAGGCTTTATTAATTTTTTATTGTTTTTTTTAAACCCAGTTCTAGATTTTTTTGCACAAATGTAGAAGGATGACTTGAAGATTAAGGCTGGGCAGTGGTTAAACAAGGTCAATTCTCATCAGCGCCAAATGATTTTGGGAGTATCATAGTAACCTGAATTCTGAGCTTGTTGGATGAAAGCCCAGGGACCTTAGTTAAGAGTATTAGTAAAGGTACTGCTTTTGCAGGGAAAATTTTATGCAGGTAAATTTTACACAGGTTATTGTCATAACATTGTTGAGCAGTCTGTCTGCATGCCCCATGCTTTTGAATGGTGTAGTTCTACACAGCTACAAATAGAACAGAACTTTCTTTTACATTCATTTAGCAGCAGTGAAATAAAAATGGGTTTTCTAGATAAATGTTTGCTGTCAAGTAACATAGCCTATCTCTGAAATGAAAATTTTATACCAGGATGAGGGGAAATTTGTCTTAAGTTCATTTATCATTCACAGAAAAGATAACAGCCATTTATGGCTGCTAGAGTGGTCAGTGATTATGACTTATTAACCACAGCAGACTACCCCATCAATAACAACCAGTATTGCTTTTGCTGTTTTTACAAAGTTCGTTGGTAAAATTTATTCTGCAGACCTGGGCAAGCCTATGAGGGCAGTCAGGTCAAAGTTCAGCCCAGTTTGGGCCACGTTGCCTGGGTGCAATGTGCATCATGCGGGGAGATGATTTCTACGCCAGAAAGCTCAGCATTTGAATAACAGTAGCATATGGGATAGAGAGAAATGTGGGCATTAATAAAATATTGTCATAAATTGCAAAATTGCTGGTAGCTGGCTTAAACAGAAGACTCAGTAGGCCAAGGAATGAATCTCTAAGAGAGAATTCCTCAATCTGTCTAAACTGCAGAAATTTCCGGAAATACAACTGCAATGAATTTGTTACCTGGGGCATACCTCAAATCTAGATCTGATGAAATTAGGAGAAAGGGAGTTCGCGTTAGTGTGGCTAAATGGGTAATTGCTGCAGTATGAGTCCTGACCGGGTTCCAGTGTATTTCTATGAGAAGGTGGCACTGGAATGGCTACAACCTCATAGCTAAATTTATGCTGGGGTTTCATGGGGCTTTGGGGATTTACAATAGAACGGAGTAGTTCAGTTGGAAGGGACCGTCAAAGATCATCAAGTCCAACTGTGCCTCTTCGGGGCTAACCACAAGTTAAAGCACGTTTCGGAGGGCATTGTCCAAATGCCTCTTGAACGCCGACAGCCATGGGCATCGATCGCCTCCCTAGGAAGCCTGTTCCAGTGTTCGACTACCCTTGCAGTAAAGAAGTTTTTCCTAATGCCCAGTCTGAACGTCTCCTGGCGCCGCTTTGCGCTGTTCCCACACGTGCTGTCATCGGTCACCAGGGCGCGGAGACCGGCACCTCCCTCAGCGCTTCCCCTCCTCAGGGAGCTGCAGAGAGCAAGAGGTCGCCTCTTGGCCTCCTCTTCTCCGGCCAATGTAAGTGTCCTCAGCCTCTCCTCGTAGGACGTGCCTTCCAGCCCTGTTACCAGCTTTGTTGCCTCCTCTGGCCACATTCAAGTATCTCATTATCCTTTTTATGTGGTGGAGCCCAGAACAGCACGCAATATTCAGGGTGAGGCCGCGCCAACGCTAAACACAGCGGGAGAATCAACTCTGTTGAGCAGGGCCATGCTGCGTTTAACGCACCCCCAAATGTGGTTTGTCCTCTGGGCTGCCAGGGCACGCTGCTGGGTCACGCTGAGCCTGCTGTCACCAGCACCCCCAGGTCCCTTCCTGCCACTCGCCTCCCAGGCTGTGCCTGTGCCCAGCACTGCGCCGTCCCAGGGGCAGCACCCGGCATTTCCTTTGTTGAGCTTCATGCCACTGCTGGTTGCCCAGTGCTCCAGTCTGTCCAGACCCCTTTGCAAGGCCTTTTGTCCCTCCAGGGAGCCAACAGCACCTCCCAGTTTAGTGTCATCAGCATATTTGCTGAGGGTGCGCTCCACTAATGACACGTCTAAATGTGTATTTCTGCAGCGCACGTTTGAGCCAGCTTTTACAGTTTATTCTGTTTTAATAAAAATAGTTGAAATATACCCTTCAGTTTAATTCTTATGAAGTTTATGAATTTTGCGGGAAGAAGTATATTGAAAAAACATCAAAGACCAATACTCACCATTTGGGAATAGCTGCAAATCATATCGTGTGGACGATTGCATTAATTTCTCTGCTGATCAGCTACAGAGCTTAAATATTGTCATATTTAAAACTGTATTTGGGAGTAGTTTCTAAATGCAACTAAATACAGTGCAGGTTTCAAAAAGGTTAATACTTTTTTTAAAACAGTAAGTATTTTGCTTTAGTTAGGAAATAAATTGTTTTGATTTTGTTTCTCATGCTGCCCCACAAAGTTTAGGCCAAAAACTGCACAAAATTATCAGGGTCACTATATAATCTGGTTTCTTGTGTTTTCTTTCTGAATCATTAAAGAAAACCTGTAGTAATAATGAGGTTTAAAAATGGAAATAAGCGCAAATGCAGTGACTGGGCAAAGTTGAATGTCCCATGCAGCATGCTAGTTAGTAACTGTCAGATTGAAATGAATAATGGGAAAAAATGCATTAAGGGGTAGAGGACTATGTTGAATTGTTTTTCATGCTTAAAATATGTCCATGCATAAAATATGTGGCCAGATCCGTGTTAGTACCAATCAGTTCATTTTGAAGTTCTGTCTTCAAATTCATAAATGACCTGCTCAGAATCCCACCTCACGCCCCGTCTGGAGGCAGAGGGAGAGGTGAGGCATGGTGGTGCTGCACTTCTGCAGCTCATGATTTAATAAGGATTTTCTCCAGATGGAGCAGAGATCATCTTTAAGTCTGCTTTGATTACATCGTGGACCTAACCTGGCCCGGGACAGGGCGGGCACTAACAGGGCTCTGGGACAGGCAGGACTGAGGTGCAGGGAAAGTGTGGATGATAACAGTAAACTCTCGAGATGCTTTGTTGGAGAGCCGTCAGGTGCTGTATGCAAACTTCTAGGTTCGCTATCACCATATTCGTAACACCTTTCTGAATGACTGAGTGGCAGCCTGGGGGATGCTCTCCTAATATTGCTACACCTGTGAGCAGACTGGCACACGGTGTGCTCAGGTGCTGCGTGGAAACCTTGGACAGACAGACAGACCAATAGCAGATGCAGGAAACTAAATATGTTGACGATGCATATGCTTTCATATTTCAAATCTTAAGGAAGCTGGTTATCTGCCTATCCTGCCCTTCTAATATTTGCTCAAACTTGTCTGATACCTCATTTCGAAAGAGAAGAAAAGAAGTGAAATGAAGATATGCTAACAATTGCAGTAATGCTCCATCGTGGCTTACTGAAATTATTAAAGCAACTTGTATGGGATCTGTATTTGTGAAATACGCTGTGCAAACAAGCTCTTGACTATATGACTTCCCTTATCCTGAAGCCTCTGGTATGTTCCCAGCACCTCCCCGTCCTTGAGCAAGATGAATAACTATATTTAATCTAGCCAGACCATAGATTAATCTTGGCAATAAAATGCATGAATTAATAACCATCCTGGTTTCCGTGAAGATGTTAATGAGGGTGACAACTAGGAGGTAACTACAATTGCCACTGCTAAATCAAGGTAAATATAAAAAACAAACAAACACCGATGAGTTGATTCTTTTTAATAACTTGATCTTTAATACCAAAAAGTTTTGTTTTAAATTATCATACAAGAAAATGTTTAATTAAGTAAAACATTGCTCTCTTTGAAGGCTGATTTTGTACTAGCTACTTAAAAAAAATAAATAAATTGAAAAAAATGTGCCAGGCACATTCAGTTACTCATGTGTTGCTTTCCGTATGTCTAATGAGAAATCTGTAACAATTTCAAACACAATAGTTTTTAAAAGTCTGTGTTTCAAATGATTTATAACAAACTTTAAATCACCTTTGTACTTGCTAACCTACTTTGAACTTTGCTTCTGAAAGGAATTATTGTTAANTATATATATCAGGAAAGTACCTTCTGCCAGGAGACACATGCAACTGAAGGATTTTTCTGGATTTGTAGTTTTTTGTTCCTTTCATTTTATAATAAGTTTGCAAACTCAATTGCTGTTACATTCCTTACCTGTTAATTAGGATGCGCACGCGTCTGTTCTTCAGCATATCCAGGTGACTAGCAGTAGAGGGAAAGAACCCATCTAAAAGAACAGAGAGATAAAAGGGGGGGAAAAGTTAGTCCTTTATATAGTGTTTAGGGATGTATTTAGACAAGACATAAATGCTGTGTTACAAGTGGCAAAGAATGAATTTCATCAAGATAATTGCTTCATTATGACTGTGCCAATTTGTGGGCTGGAAACTTTAAAATTAGACCTGACAAAATTCCTCTCTGAGACGTAGTAACCTCATTTCATGAATTATTAAAGTTGTGCTTTACCTTGCTGTTACTGTGGCTACTTGGTTGCTGCGTATCGAGTTTCTGTGGAGTGTAGGTATCAATTATTTGCCATGTTGTATATCTGCTTTCTAATCTAAAACATCCACTAATTATCGTTACTTTTCTTACTCTCTTTTGACAGGTCAGTTCCACTTAGCATGTTAAGGACTGTCATTAAGTCACTAGTTTCTGTTTTTCCCCCTCTTCAACCTGATCCACATTCTATTCATCCTGCGCTTCCTACAGCCATCAGCGATGCACTGGTCCTAGGTATTTTGAGCTTCGTAGGATCTCCACGTGTACAGAAGTGTTCAGCTCAACTCTTCTACAGATACTTGTACAATGTATTTAACATAACCATCTAAGTAACGATAGGAAGTCTGCCACTCAGAATCTCTCACTGACTGCGTTTGACCCCTTGGCGCTGGTTAGGTTGGGGCTTCTGCACTCAGATCGATGCTTTTCGAAGTCCTCTGTTGCATCAGTAAATCCTGACTTCAGGCATCAAAGAATTAATTATTCAGTGACCAAGTGCCATCAAAGGCAGGTGATTGTGCTCTGTCATGACTGATTTACTGTATAATATACATATTATTTTATATTTTTAGGGGATGAAAATGTGCTGCTATATGGTTTAATTTTACTGCTTACATTTTTGGAAGTAAATTTCCCCAAAGAACCATTTGTAATATCCTGATGAAATCTTTGGACTGTATAAAATAACCTTTATTGCAGTACCTGGTAAAGATCAAATGGGATGCAGAGAAATCTGTTAGTATAGATCTAGTTTTTGAAGTTTGGTAGTTACATGAATATATCTTTGTGACCTATCTTAAAATTAAGATCTGATCTGCTTGTAGTTCTCCCTACGGTGGCGGGTTTTGGTTTTCCTGGAGTGTGATGGCTAGCCATGTCTTTGTAAGCATTGTTCTCTATGAATTTTGAAAGCTTTCAGAGTGCTGCAGAAGTCTTGTCTTGGAAAAGCCGGCAAGCATCCCCCCACTCCCCTTCCCACATGCCTTTGGCAAGCCCTGATCTGCTCACACCGGAATTCAGATGCGGGAGTGAACAGTCCCCTACCGGAACAGACGCTACCTTAAAGAAACAAAAAAATCCCCCCAAAGCCCCAGGCCCTAACTTAAAAAAGTTATATAGAGAGGGTCCAAAAGGAGGTGAGGGTTACGTACTCAAGCTGTCCTTTGCAGACCAAATTCGGGAATACGTGTGTTAGCAGGTGAAGAGCGTATTGCAAGGGGAAAAGAATGTATTGCTTGTGCATTGCCACGTTACCATATGCAAGCCATGCTACGGCGAGTACGCTTGTGCTCAGGGAGCTAGGATGAGACCGCCTGCCTTCCTGGGACCTCTCCAGTGCCAGGCAGGAAGTTTCCACCTTCTCAGCAAGGGGGCACTGGAATCCTTCTGGGAAAGTTCAGCTGGCAGTCGAAGCTCCCGCTCCTGGAGTGCCTGCCGCTGCTGTCACACACGTCCGCATCCTCCAAGCGCGGTTTTGCAACCTTATGTCTTAAGGAAGCTGGGCTTTAGGGAGGTTACGGCCGAGCATAGCCCTCTGGTCTTCTTTTGCAGATGTTTGCTCTTACTTAGTTTGAGACATTTTTTTTTTTAATTTCTGAACGTGTTCATGTTGTTAGACATAAAACTATTTAGGTAAGGTAGAGCCTTTTGAAAGATTGTGAATTGACTTTAGATATTTTTTTTTCTACTGAAATTGTTTAGATTCTTGCAAAGTAAGTCAGACCTAATTTAACTTTTTTTTTTTAATGTTGCACTATATTGGGGAGCATTTTGCTAAAATATTTAATGAAGTTGCAAATTTGCATGTATTTAATTTATTTTGTATTTTTTGAAGTTTTATATTTTCTTTATGTGCATGTGCACTGCCAGGAAAATGAACTGTGAACTTGCCATATGCAATCTTTAATAAAATTACTAATTCAGACCTACCCTGTGCTATGTTATCAACTGTTCAGAGCTGAAATTTCTACTATGAACTCATTATCCTCTAGTTTTGGTTCTAAAACAGTTGTCTTAAAAAAGAGTACCAAACTCTGAATTGCTGTCAAAGGTTTTGCATTGTAGTATAGCTTCTGTTCTGTATCTTGAATTCAAAATTTGTTATGGAATTGCATTTCAAATGCAGCTTAAACAAATTCGTAGGTTCCTCACACCGTCGTCATTAGTTACGTATGACAGTTTAGACAGCTTTCTTCAGCTTGAGTAATAAGTTAGCTTTGACATCTCTTAATTTTGCTAGTGCTGATCAGCCAGTCAGTTCATCTAGCTAAAATGCTGTTTCTCCAAGTTAACTTTTGCATCAAGACTGTAAGAGGACTTTCTAAAACTGGAACGATGACAAGATGCATTAGGCTATATTCGCAGAAAGAAATACACAAGACACTCAGTTGGATGTTACTAAATCGGTCAATTGAGCTTATTCTGCTTATAGATTCTTGTTCTGTAAGCCTATTTTAATTAGGCAATTTAAGTTTGTATTGTGTATTATATGTTCAACTTTTGTACCATTTTTAAGTGTTACACATTTTATACATAGAAACAAAACCCACACATCTGCTCTGCAGAGATCAAACCCTGTCTTTTGCTATTTCCAGTACTCAGTGCTATCTTTCTTTGCTCTTTGAATGTTGTGTTGTATTTATTCTAGACTGATTTTAAAGTTGTGATTCATATAGTGCAAATTAAATTTCACATCTAAAATGTGCATGGGACAAATTTTGGTGGAAACACTGTTCACAAGTGGAAAATATATTTCAGACGGAACTAAAATACGTATTGTTCTTTTTGCTAGTAATAAAAAACTGTTACCTGCTCACTTGAGCTTCTCTTAATGATATGTTCAAATATCTTGTGTTTGTCCTTAAAATCATGTTTCATCGACTTGTTTTCTCAAAAGCAAGGAAAGTTAAACCTGGCAAGATCTTGGCTGACACATTTTAAGTTTGTATTTTACTCAAGAAGGGTAAGACCGGATTATCCTGAAAATACTGAAAATTAAAAAAAAGTCAAAAAACTTTACAACAATGATTTCTGCCAGCTGAACCTTATCAGTAACTTTTAAATTTAATTTTAGAAAGCCTTATGGTTCAAAGGACATGTTTGCCTGAAATTTTGATAAATAAGGCTTGGAGTTGAAATAAAGAATTTTAAGCTGAACATCGCTTCATTTGAATAAATGGATATTTAAACCAATTGCTCATGGAGGTCCAAAAGGAAAAGGCCTAATCAAATTTGTGTTATTGGAGGAGGAAGACCTTGTGTGAACATGAGAGTTTGTGTCAATTGGAAATTAAAGGAATTAAAAAATAAATTGGCAGGATAATCTGAATCTACCCTTGCTTTGATTTTCATCTGTACTGTGCCTGTATGAACAGAAGCGCACTGGACAACATCTGCCGTACCGGATGGAACACCGCTCCATGAGTTCATCTCTCGCTCTCACAATCTTGTCCATTTCAAACACTTTTTGTAGTGGGAGAACCGCAGGGGTTGAGGCATTCTGTAGAATTATACATGTCTAGTTTGTAAAGTGTGTAACGTGTACTGCAGATGTGTATTCTCTGGGCTCTATGTATCTTTACAGTAGTGTTCATTTTAGGAAAAAATAAAGCGTGGACACGTTTTGCTGGTAACAAGGGGAAATTTTTTTGCCATTGCATCGAGCAATGCTGAAATGTATTAAAGTCTTGATAGCAGATCTGAACCCTTCTTCCCCCATCCCATGGAGATAAGTATTTTATCTTCGTTCTAAAATTCTATCAGTGATGGATGGATACACTGGCAGACTGCATGATGTATCATTTGAAAACCGTTACAGTGGAAAATAAAACCGAACTAAACTTTCCAGTGTGCGTGTTGTGTGCCACTCTGTGCAGCAGCTGTCACGGGGCCATCCTGCCCCGGCATGGGCGGCGTGGGAGCTGCCTGTTCAACAGAGCCGCGTTTGAGGACGCTGTCTGGATTTTAGCTTTTCCTCTAAACGCGTGGGAAGTAATTAGAAGGCTTGGACGGCGTGCTGGGAAATGATCACGGGATATTTTTGTTTTTTATAATTGCATCTTCTCTACTATGTCTCTATGGAAGTCTTCCTTGTTCCTGTGCTTTTTCAGTAGCCTGCAGGATGACAGGCAGACTCTTCCACTTACCCTTTGCATACATTTATGTTTCTGTAGGACTATTACGCTCACTTTATATACAGTGTAATGGAGTTAAAAGTTTCTGCATCCTTGCTGCCTCCCTTAAGTCATACTTGGGAGCTTTATAAACTGCTTATTTTCTCAATTATCTTCTTACTTTTCTACTCAGCAATGCAAATGTGCAGCAATCCAGAATTTCTGTAGAAAGCGATGGCTCTGTTTTTGTTGGTGAACAGATTTCTAATGAGGATCGTGTGGTTCTGTACCATTACTTACGTATGCTCGCGCTGCTTTCGCTCAGGGCCTGCGAGGAACCCAGAAGCACAGGAAGCCGCTTCCAAGCAGGCTGTGTCGGCTCTCTGGCAGGCGCTGGGTGACCCTTGCCAGCAGCCTGACTGATGGCCGGCGCGACAAAGGCTGGTCTCTAACAGCTAGGCAAAGGCCACTGAGCAGCTACGTGTTTAGATGCAGATTCTTATGTCACCACGCTGATCAACCCGGGATGCTTAATAGGACAGATCTGTGTCCTAGCAGACACAGAAATTAGTCTGTTAACATTTGGAACGTAATGGTCAATTATTTATGGATCAAAATGAATTTTTGGGCATGCTAACCTTCGGTGCATAGAAGGCACTTCTTCCTCCTGGTGTCTGAGAAGCTGCTGCGTATGGGATGAGGAGCTCCGGCTCCAGCAGGGAGGAGGAGGAGGCTTTCCACCACATTAGGAAAAGCAGGCATGGAGTCCCAAGTGGATGAAGGCAAACACTGTACAGTGCCACACCGCAGACATTTTTCCATGAGTCAAAAAGATCTTTTAAGATCTGTTCAGATAAAGCTTGTGCCTGGAGGATGAATTCAATTACAGAGCAGACTGAGTGCAAGTGTATCCCTACAATTTCTTCGTCAGAATGCTGGATTGCATCAGTTAATTAACTGTATCAAAACAACATGAAGTGTTGTATCCATTTCCAAGATTCGGCTTACACGAGTACGCTGAAGAGCAAAGGAGAGGGGTTTGCTTCCCTAGAAAAAGTCGGTGCGAGTCTACTGTACCAATGAAAATACATTTTTGCTAAAACTCGAATACTTTACCTTCCCGCAGTGCTGAGCTTGCCTCGGTGGAGACTGTATTTATCCAAACCCCTCAGCGGGCCTGGCTTAAGCTAGCCGCTGGTCGGCCCGCGCCAGCAGGCGCTTCTGCCGCCGCCCGGGGCCCGCTGCCTCGGCCCCTCAGCCCGGCCCGCGGCGCTGGCGCTTCGCCGGGGACCGCGATGCTCCG
>VXAL01011426.1:220071-230466 GCA_013399475.1 Chauna torquata | reverse complement strand
AGGCGGGCGGCCCCTGGCTGGCGGTTGGTCGGCGGTTGGTGGGTTGAGGGCGCCGCCGGGCCGGCGGCCTCGCGGGGCGAGTGCCGGTGTCCCCCCGCCAGCCTCGCCGTTAGCCTCCGGCTGGTCGGCAGGCTTTCGCTCCTTCTGAAGGTGAGCGCCGTGGGCGTCACCGGAGGAAATAACAAAACGTAAGGAAGCGAACACAAGTGACAGCCGCCGGGGAGCCACCCGAACGGGCGCTGGGTCAGGCCGGCCGGCCGTGGAAGCCCTGCCCGTCAGCGCTCTGGTGCGGGTCGGGCTCGCTCGGATGCGTGCTCCTGTGCTGGGCCAGCAGCGGCCGCCGGCCGCTCCGCGCGAGGCCCGTGGGCGCTGGGGCGGCGCGGGTGGCGAAACCAGACCCCGGACCGATGGGCGCTCGCGGGGCGCGCAGGTAGAGCTGGCCCGCGGGACTCGGACGGTTGGTTCCTAAGGGCAATGTCAGGAAAATAGGTTCCTACAATTTCCCGTCTGTCGGAGCATAATGCGGCTAGAGCCTGGAACCGCAGGTGCGGAGATCGGAGCGGTTGCGGAGAGCCACGCACTGCAGCCTCCTTCGTAAGTGCAGTGCTGGTAATCCCAGGCGCTCAGATAGTGAATCGAGTTTCCCTCCCTCAATAAACATGTTTTTGTTGAAAATAATAAAACGTTAAATGCTGAGATTGCTGTTTGGCGAGCTGGTTTTGAACCTTTAAGGTTAAAGTTTTCAGGCTTCCTCTGTAACTATGAAATGAGCTTCCCGTCTGATTGCGCACCCCTTCTGCCTCTCCTCAGCGGGATTTTAAGAAAAGCACAAAAAGTCGTAAGGTTTACGATGACGAAGAATGAAGCCCGCCCTCGCCTTTGAGCACAGGCGCACCGGGTAGGAGAAGGAGAACTCGGAGCTGGAAGAGCCGTGCCCTCACCTTGGTGTGCCCGCCTCTGCCCTGGTCACGTACCAGCAGCACAGTCCTGCAGGTGAATTCCAGAAGTAATTGTAGATGTGCGTTTTATGGTATGGATGAAGGGAGTTGTCCTGTTTGTTACAGCTGGCACGGCTTAGTGATTCATGAGTCTTTGTGCATTATACTTTTGCTTTTCCAGTCGATCCGCAGTGTACTTAGCTAGCAATGTTGCTGGTGAGAGTCTGTCCCTCTTCTCGTCACGCATTGCTTGCTTTAAGTCAATTAGCATCTCCCAGCGTGGTAATTGCAGCATTCTGTTCACAGCCAGCCGCATCCTCTAACCGACATCCCTTCCAGAGGGGTAATCTTAGCCCTTTTGCCTTCGCCTGGTTTTGTCAGGGCTGTCTCCGACGCTTGACATCTGGCATTCTGGCTGTGCGGTGTTAGCTGTCGGGAGTCCAGTAAATGCTGTAATCAGCTTATGTAGGACGGATCCCGTGTGTTGATCCTTGAAACGCTTCTGATGAATTCCCCCGCTGGCTGGCACCAGCTGCTGGATGCTTCATCTGGCAGAAGGAAAAGAGGGAGAGCGCAGCCAAGGTGAGGGTGGCTGTGGTCTGGCTGTTGGGGAGGCGCGCATTTGGCAAGCGCAAGGTGCTGCAGGGGAAAGCAGCTGTGTTACAAGAACGGGCACCTTTTCCTGCGCCCTTGGGAACTCTGGAGAGGAGACAACCGTGTCTTGCTAACCGATAGCTTGACGCATGCCAAACAGTCTGTTTATCAAGATGTCTTCCTGCCTTGTTTTCCGTTTACCCAAGCTTCGGCTGTGGGAGAAGAGGTAGGGAATGTCTGCTTTTGTCCTGCTGATCCTGTCGATGTATGACATACGACGTTGTGTCAGTTATGTAGGAGAGCCCTGTTGGAAACCAGGAGCTGCAACCTTAGGTTACAATACAGAAGTGACCGAGGCTGTTGTGCGAGCTGTAGTGTAATGCATCTTGCAGGTAAGGAACTCGGCAGCAGAGGTGAGGGAAAGAGAATGACAACACCTTGTGTGTTACGGGATGCTTCATACCTCTCAGGGAGAGCAAGGTATTAGAAGGGTGAAAAATTTTCTGGAGCTGTCTGTCATTTCTCAGTCCAAATGGGCCCCTAAGTTACCCACCCCACCCCCTCACCTCCCCTCTACCTTACCAGTTTGAGGCAGTCTTTAGAACAAAATTCTTCCATCTTAAAACAAATTTTGTTCATAAATTCTGATCATTTAGAAAATTTCCTTTTTTTTTTTAAGTCTAAATTCCTCAGTATTTTCTTTGCTTTCTTCACATGCAGTAGCTGAGTTTTGTAGATTCAAAGGAAAGCCATGCGTCACATGTGTGACTTAAAGGACTTCTGGGCGAGGTGCATGTCTGGCAGTTCAGAAGCGGTAGGATAGCCCCGCGCTGATAAACGTCGGAAGGAATTTCAGATTGCAGTCTTCCTTGAAGACCGAGTTGTATTGTATGATGCATGCGTTGTTGGCAGTTAGTTTTCTATTAATTTCTGTGAGAATCTTTGAACGAGAGGTTTCATCACCTAGACTGCATGTGCTTTCGGCAGATGCCTGATCACAGGGCTGGTTATTCTGAGTGGAAAATGCTGAACTGAAGGCTCAGTATAACTGTTTGCTGTTATTCTCGCTCAGAATCCAGCGCCTGTGAGCACGCAGAGCGCAAGGCACGAGCTACAGTCCCTGTTCACATTGAAATGGCACCACTCCAGCTATGCCAACAAAACTAGATCTGGATTTCTTGCCTGGAGCTTGGGGCTTTTTGATGTTTGAGCTACAGGCTTTGGAGAGGAACCAGCGCTGGGTAAAATGACATTCGTTCAGTGGTGGTTTTTGTCTAGATTTTGCTTTGATATTTAAACAAATCTAGACTGCTCTGTGAAGCCTACCTGAAATAAATGAACACAACCTGTTGTTAATATCACTCCACTGATCTGGAAATGGGATGGTCAGGATTAGAAAATGGGTGTTTTTATTAAAAGAACTAGGTTTTAGCTAAGTACTGACTTGCCGAATGGTTCTAGGTAAGTCATTTATCTTCTACGTATTTCTTGTCTCATTAGGGAGAATAATGATGGCTTTTCTGTCTCCCTGAATCGCTGTGAAAATCGATCAGTTATTTGTGAAGAACTGTCAATGCTAACAGCACTGCAGTGTGTACCGAGTGACAGCATTTTAAGGGTGCCATTCTCACCCCAAGAATTCAAACACACTGAGCTTCCCCGTGTTTCGGTCTAACCATGTACTGACATGTGACATGTGGGAGGTGCAATTCTCTCCTATCAAAGGTGGCAGTACATCCCGTGGGGGTGGTGGGAAAGTCTGGGATGAAGGTTTCATCTTGACGGTTTCTTCAAAGCCCCTGTCATGCCTAGAAGAGGCTATTTGCAGGGTTGGGTAGTTCAGCTTTAAATTGAATTGTCAGAGTATTTAAGAGAAAAAATAGTGAAATGTTTCTTTTTCTTTTTTTTCTTGCAGTCCATAAAAAGGTTTGATTACAAATCCCATCTCTCAAAAGCGCGGTGAGAAAAAACCGTCTGCATGATTGAAACGCTGATATAAAGAAACCTTGTACTGTAGCCATGCTGTTATCCAGTCAGTTATGTGAAGTTACCCAGCGGTGCACTGGGACCTCAGCAGCAGACACAAATGTTATTCTGAAATTCACACACGTGGCCACGCTCGCTCCTGGTTGAACACCAGCCTGCCCTCAGGCCCTCTTACCGGAGGGTTGTGGACCCTGAGCTCTAACGCCAGGGCTGCATTTTCTGTATGTTCCCCACTCCCTTGTAATCTCAATATGCTGGGCTGGCCAAGGCTTGTTATTTGAGTGGTTAAGCTAACCCAGCTGGTTAGAGCTGTAATGACTTACAGGTCAACCAGATCACCGTCCCTGGTGACCTCCGAGGAGGGAAAGGAGGAGACTGATGCTACCGCCGGCTGGGCTGGCGGGGGCCAGGGGGTGTTTCTGCTGGTGGCCCTCAAGCCGGAGGAGGGTCCGCTCCGTCCTGCAGAAGGTGTCTGCTGGCGAGCTTCCTGGCAAGAAGTCTTTATCCTTCATTTGGTAACACAGGAGTGTGTTCCCATCAGCAAAATTGGAGGAGATGCTTGACTTACCAGGTGTATAAATAGATTGAACTTATTGCTTATTCAAAATTTGACAATATAGTTGTTTTCACACTCTTTTTTGCTTTGCTCATAAATAGGTGTGTCTGTGAGAACCGTTTTGTTGCCTGTGTCCGTGAAAGTGGCCTTGTTGTGCTCTGTCACTAAATGTATCTTCCCCGTGGCCTAAGAATATCATGGTGGTGTTTCCAAATGATAGAGAAGCTAAGCCTGAAATCCTTAGACCTCTCGGGTTACTGAGATTGAAAACTAACATTAGTAGTTGTAGGAGTGGTACTTGATTTGTATCTATATATTTGCCCTAGGTTTAAACACAAGATACTGTGATTTTCGTCTGTCATTCAGAGGGAAATTTAACAAACAAAAGACCTCCTTAAAAACTCACTGCCTTCAGTGGTCTGTAGGCTGTTGGTGTAATAATCTGTTCTGATATTGCTCCATGAAATTTTGTGGTGCACCTGTAGACTACATCCGATCTGTAAAGGCTTGCTGTCTTTAAAGAGGAGAAAATCATTTGTATCTGAAACAGTGTAGCCTTCAAACTTTGGGCGGGGGAGTACATTTCAGAGTGTGAAAGAACAGCTCATGATACTAGGCTGGTTCATAATCTTAGATCTGTAAAGCTGCCTCTGGCAGTGATGAATAACTCATGCTGCAGGGAAGACTAATATCCTCTATTATGCACCTAGCCAATTGGGCAATGTCAAAAACAGAAGGATGGGAGTAAGATTATCTTTCTGACCCCTGCAGATCATGCCCTGAAGTGTGGTGATTACCCTTCTCATAGTCTAAACATGCATAAGTACAGCTGGTAGAAGTTACAGTCATCTAATCCTTTTTTTGAAAAAATGCTGCCCCAGCTTTGTCTTGATGTGAATAAACCTGTTGCGGCAAATTGCACTAATTCAGAGCTCAACTTAATACACAGAAATGGAGCTAAAAGCTTATGAAATAGAGGGGAATATATGCACACGTTCATTGTGTCGCTGAACTTGCTAACCTGGTAAGCTTTGTGCGCATCCCCTCGGTGCTTAAAACCTTGTTTGCTGGTACTGTTCTTGCCTTAGACTTAAACTTATTCAAGACCAGGTGCAAAGAGTTCTGGTGTGTTCGTAGGGAGTACCTTTTAGATGTGAGCTTAAGCGTTGATATTCCTTTTCTTCAACTGGTAACAAGCTGACTCAGAAAATCCCGTTTGGCTGTGGTTTAGCCCATAGCTTCATGGCTGCAGAGCTGCCCCATGGGTGTTCCTGTCTCAGCATTGTTCTCTGACTGGGGTCAACTTTTTTTCCTTGAAGCCTACTGCCTCCTTCTGTTGTGTCAGGCTCAAGTAATGTAACACCTTCCTTAGACTCATCATTACAGTTGTTTCTGTAGTTTCTGGCTCTTCCTGGCTGCAGGACTGCATGGAGTATTCTCTAATTGGCATTTCATCCAAGAGTGGTGGGTCGGAAAACATGATCAGATGCTTGATCTCAGCTGTGGGGTAATGCAACTGCTCCAAAACCTGAGTCTGCTCAAGGAGTAGGTCCTGTCTCTGGCACCTTGAAAGCCTTAAAGCTAAGCCTACATGCAAACGTTAAACAAACTTGAGATTGCAGCAGTGCTTCTCTCTTTGGGACTGTCAGAGAACAGACTGGTGTCCAGACACTGGTGCACTGGGATTATACAGTAGATGATGAATTTTATTTTACATGGTGTGCCTGAAGACATAACCTTTTCTTACAGTCCCTTTTTGGTATATGTCAGTTTAACATTCTACTTGTGGGATGCAAGTTCAAGGTAATGCCTTGAACTCGTCTCGTATGCCTTACCTGGTTTGTAAGATCAAATTAGAGGATGTTTATATAAAAATATAAAAAGTGATTTTGAAGTATCTAAAAAAAACAGCGGCGTAAATTCTACAAAAGTCAAGAAAGTTTGTCCCAACGCGCCGGAAGGGAGAGAGACTGTCACAGCAGCCATTCTTCTGGGCTATCGGTTATTTAAACACCACGTGGTTGCTGGGGTTGGGGAATCTACCTGTGCAAAGCTAGTTCTGGATGCTAATTTTGGCCTTTGGCTGTTTTCTGTTTCTCTTAGTTATTCTGTTTTCAAAGATTATTACAACACTGCCTGATAACAGTCAAGTCTGATAAAATCCAAAATCCACAGTCCAGAAAGATAAAGGCTATTGCGGTTTGTAGTTTTGGGAAGCTCTTTGTGACTTCTGTAGTTGTTGTCGTTCTGCTGGTTAGGACTGTCCCTTCTCCCTTGGGAGCTTCTGCCGAGGACGCTTGACACTGTCCTACCTCGATCTCGCGTCTTAGCTTGTCGCCGTACTGAAAGCTTGCTTTCGTTGTCCTTTCTAACAGGCAGTGCCCCTATCTAGGCCTGTACTTGCTAACAGCTGTTTGAGTAGTGAACTTCTGATAGCACCTCACTGAAGCTACAGCAGTGACTACCTGTCCACGAGCAGCGTGTTGTGTTCTGATAGTATCATGTGTCGTTCATGACTGTTAGATTTAATCTGGTCTTTTGTTGTCGTTGTTGGTTTGTTTGTTTTGGTTATGCTGTATAATAAGGAATATCCTCTGATCACAAGCCATAAAATCTACTCCGTGCCTTAATAATTATGCTTTATGTCAAGTTATTTGGTTTAAAAAATAAATCTGATTTATTGCTTTTCTGTGTGTTTATTGTTACCAAAACACACGTCAAACTTAGTATAATGTTATACATTGAGTTACCGTAATTTTTACAGGAGCTGTTGTTGAAGAGTGGAACTGGATTTGAAAATTCTCTCTGCTTTATTAGGCCAAAAAAGAAAAGGATAACAAATTGTTAGGCTTTACGAGAGTATCACTGAGTGGTTCAGGAAGACTTGCTTACCTCTTTCTTTATAACGCTCAGAATTGACTCTTTGCCTTCATCCGCATTAGAGGAGAAAGGTAGAAATATAACACTGCTATCCATGGACAGCAGCTGACCAAAGAGAATGAGGATCAGCAAAGCGTGCAAGTATATACAAAAAAGGCGGGCCTATTTGGAGGAAATACTGAAAACATCGTTTCACTACTTCTTCCTTTCAGCCTTCCATATCCAGAAATGTTTCAGGTTTTGTACTCTTGGTCCTAAACCTTTCTGTAGTCTGAGTAGTCTGAGCCTGGGCTCTGCTCCCAACAGTCCTGTGCCTCTGAGATTTGTGGGAGGGTGTGTATGAACATGTAAAGCTATTTTGTGATTCCCACCTGCCTCTGCTCTGTTGATTCAGTACTGTTCTTTTGCGAGGCAGATTGTTGAAATGATCCAAATTCAAAATAATCCTATTCAGAAACAAAATTCCATTCTTTACTTTCCCTCACTGTAAAGAATTTCATGTTTGGAGAGATTACCAGATTTACGGGACTACAGCAAAAAGAATTTGCATTAACACAAATTACATCTCATGTGGAAAAACTTCAAGTAGGTGTTTAAAATACTAGTGAGGTATAGAAGAGCTGCAGGTTTGCAGCTGATCTGCGCAGGCTTGAAAATCTCTCTTTTTCTGTGAAGTAACAGTATGAAGTTAATAATTACAGTACAATTAGACAAGAAGAAAGATGTGTCAAGTGAGGTAGGATTTCTACTTCATTGGCTATAGGAAATGAGAGATTCAGTGTGCAGAACAGATGCCTCTTCTGACAGGACTGTGTATGGGGCTGAGTGTTGTTTGAACTGTATGCTGTAACACAGGTGCTATAAGACACTTACAGTACTAAGTCTTTGAAACATCCTGCTAATTTAACTACAATATGTGTGGATTGCTTTTTTTTTTTTCTTTTTAATAGTCAGAGATTAAGGGCTATCATTTCTTACCTCGAGCACAGGGTGTGTTGAACTCCAGGTACCGCGAGTTCTGTCTAAATCAGGTTGGAATTCAGGGCGTCCAGTGTTCACGCTCACAACAGTTTCTCTATTCTCCCTCCTCAATACTGCGAATAACCAGCTTTTTGAAAGAATTGGGTGTTGGGACTTTCAGCTAACAGGACTTGCTGAGACTACTTTACTATCTTAACCTCTGGATACATAGTGTACGTAGCCAACACCACATCGCCTTCATCAGGACTTGTCATTGCAGAGTGTCTAACGTGCTGGAGTGGAACACTTCATAAAGAGAGTATCTGTTTACGTGTGGATATTTCATTTGCGTTATCCCAGTTGTCCTGCTCATTCCTGTGCCCAATTTAATGGGTTACTATCATGTAATATGGTCCTTTTTGTTTTGTCATGGTTTGGACAACAGTTTGTTAGGTTATAAGAACGTGCAAGTACTTCCTGGGTTCTGCGGAACTCAGCGGATCACATTTTCAAAATAATCAAGATATCAGTCTGATATCATTTATGTATTTATCTTCCACAGAATCAAAATACAACCAGTCTGTGTTAACATAGCAGCTGCCACCCTGGATGGTACTGTTAGTTTTGGGCTGGAAGCCTCCGGAGCTGAAAACATGAGGTAAGTTCAGCAAGTAAGAGCTGCCGCTCGGAGTCGTGAGTGAATTCACCTCGTGTGACTTGCACACTCGTAGCTCGTGGGTGCCACAGGGCAGGAGTGGCCATGAGCACTGCTTGGTGGGCTGGGGTTAGCAAGGGGTGTATAGCTGGGCGTCTGTCAAGAAGGAAAAATCACACATTGGTCCGTATTTTGTGCTGGTGGGGTTTGAATCTTTCATCATATTAGCTTGCAGGATTATGTGCTTTTCCAAGTGATAATTTTGATTAGATTTACAAGTCTTGGCTAGGGTGTGGAACAGTATGAATACCGAAGCTGGATGATCTGTTGTTGTTGTGTTTGTGGTTCACTTGTTTTTGTTGCGAGTCTGGTTGTATGTGTTTCACCGTGACATGTCCTTCCTCAGTGATACTTGCTGTCTGTAATCGTTCCTGGCTGTAACTGCAGGACTGGTTCTTTTGTATAAACACACCTTCTTTGAATGTAAGATTTATACTTTCCACCTGCTTGCCGGGATTCAGAATCTCAGTTCACTTAGAGCAATTCCTCAGCTATTATGAATATCCTGAGAGAATGCTGAAGTAGAATTTACTCCCTTTCCTGACTGACGTTGACTTTAGCAACGCCCTAGTGATTTGACAAATAGCTCACTGTCTGGCGGGAAAGAATTGTTTGTTGTAGTTCAAAGCCAGATTTCAGAGGTATAGAAAAATATTTCAGTAGGAATTAATGGAGAGGAAGAAAAGGCCTTTGCTGACATACTTCTTTTTCCACAGAACTTACTTTTCACTGCTTGAAATTCATGACTCCACCAGTCTAGTAGGGCAAGATTTAAAAAAGGATTGTTGGTTGTGGATTTGTGATAGAGACTTCTTACCTTTCGTTATTTATGCCGAAAGATACACAATGTAACAGAAGTCACATCAAATATTTTAATGGATTGCATTTTTCCCGTGTAAACATATGCATGTTTAACACATGCAACTACCAGAGTTTTTTTTTCTAGTGCTTTCTGGAGTGTTAGACGCATGATGATGATAATAATAATGAGAACGTCCCATTTGTGTCAGTCTTCTTGCAGAGGGTTTAATTTATTCTGTATGGATATAAAACATTTTTTCTCTGGTAATACCTAGATAGGTGGAAGGTATAAATCTATTAAAAATATACTAGTTTATGTGGCTTTTTGAGTTGTCAGTGTAGTTTGACCACCATGGTGAAGTAATTATGTGGTAAACAGTTTTGAGAAGCATGTGTAGTTGCAAAAGAAATCTTTGCTTGTACACTCAGTTGCCAAAATGTGGTGGTTTTACCCAGCTAAACAGCAGAGCTCCACCACAGCCGCTCGCTCACTCCCCCTCCTCAAAGGAAGAGGGGGAGAAAATACGATGGACAAGGGCTCAAGGGTTGAGATAAGGACAAGAAGGTTGCTCACCAATTACTATCACGGGCAAAACAGACTCAACATAGGGAGATTAATATAATTTATTGCTATCACTAGCAGACTAGAGCAGTGAGAAACTAAAAGCAAACTAAAAACACCTTCCCCCCATCCACCCTCTTCTACCTCCTCCCCCTGAGCGGTGCAGGGGAACGGGGAATGGGGGTTGCGGTCAGTCCATGTCGCTGCGTCTCTGCCGCTCCTTCATGGTCGCTCTCTGTTCCCCTGCTCCAACGTGGGGTCCCTCCCACGGGATGCCGTCCTTCCCGAACGGGTCCTGCGTGGGCTTCCCACAGGCTGCAGCTCTTCAAGAGCTGCTCCAATATGGGTCCGTACCACGGGGTCCATCCTTCAGGAGCAAACTGCTCCAGCATGGGTCCCCCAC